>JAJAGP010001951.1:0-145735 GCA_025084515.1 Ancistrus triradiatus
AAATGATACCATTAAACCAGTTTAAATGGTGTAAATGATAATCATTCTGTCAGCAGACAGGAAAACACTGCATTCTAGCTAAATTTATCCCATCTGTGAAACATGGTGGTGGTAGTGTCATGGTTTGGGCCTGTTTTGCTGCATCTGGGCCAGGACGGCTTGCCATCATTGATGGAACAATGAATTCTGAACTATATTAGAGAATTCTAAATGGAAATGTGAGGACATCTGCATGTGAACTGAATCTCAAGAGAACGTGGGCCATGCAGACACATCATTCTATCATATATGGTTAAAGAAGAATAGCTCGTGTTTTGGAATGGCCAAGTCAAAGTCCTGATCCTAATGTAACAGAAATGTTGTGGAAGAAGGAAGGAAAACCCACCAACATCCCAGAGCTGAAGCTGTTCTGTACAGACGAATGGACTAAAATTCTTCCAAGCCGGTGTGCAGGGCTGATCTATGGTGTTCCATTATTGCACAGAGGGGCCACACCAGAACGTTTACATACTTTTGCAACTCACAGATACAGTATGTAATATTGGATATTTTTCTCATCAATAAATGACCAAGTACTGTGGTAGCCTAACAGTTAAGGTACTAGACTATGGATCGGAAGGTCCAGGGTTGAAATCCCACCTCTGCCAGGCTACCATTGTTGCCCTTGAGCAAGACCCTTAACCCACAATTGTAAAATTGTATCAATTGTAAGTCGCTCTGGATAAGGGAGTCTGCTAAATGACATAAGTGTATACATACTAAGTACAATATTCATGATTTGTTTTTGGGTTATCTTTTATGACATCTGACGATGTTTTAGGTCATACTTACGCAGAAATCGAGAAAATGTTAGAGAGTTCACAAACTTTTAAGCACCACTGTGGATGGTGTATGTGTGGGACTAAATTAAACATGAATACAAGCCAAACAGACTTTCTCTGACAACATTAGGGGAACTGGGCATGTTTGTTATGCCTTATTGTCCCACAGCTCCAAATGAACTGGCGCTGTAGTAAAGGTTGAGGAAAGAGTTTGATTTAATCTGGCATAAACTGGCATAACAGGGCATCACCCTTGGTGATTTTTGACCCTGAATAATAAACCTTGTAAAGAAAAAAAGCCATCATGGATGTCTTTGGTTTCACCATTTCTCAGAAGAACAATAGGTGCTCAGCTCCTTCCTGTCAGTGGTGCCAGTCCTGTAGTACTAACTGGTTTTCCAAGTGCATAATGGAAGAAGTAGCCACAAGTTTAAAAAAATGACTGAGAGTGTCATGGGTTTGGGACAGCATGGCTCCAGTGCCACTCTGCGATGCATTTAACTTCACACTGAAAGAGAACTTTGGATCAGGATGACTAAGCAAGAAGGAATCTTTAACTCTTTGCAGCCAGAACTTTCTGTGTCCACTTCACATTTAAGCTGTTTTAGCAATAGTATAATAAAGATAAAACAAAAAATACAGGAAATAGGTATACAAAATTAAACAAAACACAATGTTTAGAGCAAAATGCCTTCTGCAGACAAAAACAGTACTTCCCACCCTGAAAAGAGGTTTCTTAGCTACTACCCTTCCAAAAAGACGGTTCCTCAAGCTTCTTCGGACTACAGAAGGGTCACTCGGCATCCCGATGAAGCTGCCAGATGCTGCTATTGCCCAAGTTTAAGGGGAGGAAACACCTCAGGGTTTTGATACTGCTTACAAATTTCCTGTATTTTGTTTTTGCATTCTATTAAATAGCCTGAGAAATAATTATATATCGGCATTGCTGAAAGAATGCGTATCTAATGTAATGACGGCCTAAGTATTTATAGCACATACTTCCATTCATGCCAGTAATACAGCTTTGTTTTAATACAACTTTGTGTTTAATAAAACTTTCTGCACCAGAGGCGTTGCGTGGTACGTGTGTCGGTACAACTGCTGTACTACAACAGCTAATGGAAGGGTAAAGTATGGGTTAAGTAGGTTAATTATCCGTAATAAGAAGAATAATCTGATCAGACCACAGTTAATTATGCAACGTATACCTGTAAACCTGTATTAAATTAAATAGAGAATACAATATTATTGAGAATATAATAAAATAACGAATATAAAATTATCAAATGGAATACAATATTAATATATAATAAATTAACTAATGAATATAATAAAATAGAGAATATACAATTATAGAATTGAATACAATATTAAATATAATAAATTAACTAATTAATATAATAGATAATATAAAACTATAGAATTCAATATGATATTATATATAATAAATAAACTAATTAATATAATATAATAGAGAATATAAAACTATAGAATGGAAGACAATATTATATAAGAAATAAACTAATTAATATAAGAAAAAATGGAGAATGTAAAACTACAGAATAGAAGACAATAATATATATCATAAATAAACTAATTAACATAATAAACTAGATAATATAAAACTATGGAATTGAGTACAATATTATGTATAATAAATTAACTAATGAATATAATATAATAGATAATGTAAAACTACAGAATAGAAGACAATAATATATATCATAAATAAACTAATTAACATAATAAACTAGATAATATAAAACTATGGAATTGAGTACAATATTATGTATAATAAATTAACTAATGAATATAATATAATAGATAATATAAAACTATAGAATTAGAAACATAATATATATCAAATAAACTAATTCACATAATAAACTAGATTAATATAAAACTATGGATTGAGTACAATATTATGTATAATAAATTAACTAATGAATATAATATAATAGATAATATAAAACTATAGAATGGAATACAATATTATATATAGTAAATAAACTAATTAATATAATAGATAATATAAAACTATAGAATTCAATATAATATTATATTTAATAAATTAACTAATGAATATAATATAATAGATAATACAAAACTATAGAATTCAATATAATATTATATACAATAAATAAACTAATTAATATAATAAAATAGAGAATATAAAAACTATAGAATGGAATACAATATTATATATAATAAATTAACTAATGAATTTAATAAAATGGAGAATATAAAATTATAGCATGGAATACAATATTGTATATTAATTAGTTTATATATATATATATATATATATATATATATATATATATATATATATATATATATATATATATAATAAACCAATTAATATAATAAAATGGAGAATACGAGCCAGTTTCTTGGCATTATTTAGTCCAGTAAACAAGGTATAGGTACACTTCTCTATAAGAAAGAACTGATTATCAGTA
Organism: Ancistrus triradiatus; assembly: GCA_025084515.1. NCBI lineage: Eukaryota > Metazoa > Chordata > Actinopteri > Siluriformes > Loricariidae > Ancistrus > Ancistrus triradiatus. Next base: position 3,284 of record JAJAGP010001951.1, read on the forward strand.
AAGGTGGACAGACAAAAGTTTTAAAGCCTTCCAAATGTATTCTAGCATTACTTTGGACTCTGGGAAGGACAAGCAGACTAACAGTAGAGCCAGAATGAGTGTCAGATGAACTCGATGACAGAGGTGGGAGTAGGAGTGGGTTTTAGTTGCATCATTATTATATACACCTACTTTGTAGCTATTCTTACCAGCCATTTAGTTCCATGTGCAATATAGATTCATTATGCAGGTATATAATAGTCATTGTGGGTTATGTAGTCAGCTTTTAAATGAAGTTAGACCAACATGATAATAGACTGAACAAAAGAAATAAAGAAGTTCATTATAACAGATGGATTTTCTTTATATAATGCTGCATATTAACTATACATATTCGTGTTTAAATTATTAATGGTGGGAGTATCTCAGTGTTAAAAGCCCTGGAATACTAATTGGAGGTTTTTGAGTTCAAGTCACAGCTCAGCCTAGGCTGCCACTGATGGGTCCATAAGCATCGCCCCTTAACCTTCATCAGCTCAACTCAACTGAAGTCACTCTGGTTAAGGACGTTTGTTAAAAGCTTTAAATGTGAGAACTGGTTAAAAGAAATGAAGCGTGCCATGTCAGATCCCCATAGAGACGCTGGGATATAAAGTGCCTTTGAGCACCAGCACTGGATTTCTACTTATGAGAGGTTACAGCATTTCAGATTAGTTTCTATAAATAGATTGTGGCTGTGCAGCCTTGTGAGGCTGCGATGGTCTTTTTTAGCGTTGGCTGGATCAGAGAGCACAGGTGACGTGTGCAGTCACATGCTAAATACCTAGCACATTTTTTCTGAGACGTTATGGAAAGATCATGCATGACTAGCCAACGGTCAAGATCATCTCTAACGCTTGGTCATGGCAGGGCATGTGGAGGTTGTCTGGTTAACATCATAACAATGGAGGGTGTCAGTACGAAAGTAGTCTGTGCATAATGAAATGAAAATAAAGGCTCACATAATGTACAACCCCAGATCAGTATGGGAAGCACAAACATATGCAGTCTTACATTTCTTTTGACTTTTATTTCATTGCAGACAGTATGAATCTGAGATATTTCACGTTTTCTTCCTGGTCAACATGTCATCTGACCATTCCTGCATTCCAGGCCTGCAACACATTCCAAAAAAGGTTGGGCTATGGGAAATTTAGAGCTTGGAATGAATAAACAAATAATGATGTGATTTCAAATAGGTGCTGTCAACAGGTTATAATCATCATTTGGTACAAAAGCAGCATCCACAAAAGGCAACGATGGGCAGTTTATCAACAAATGTGTAAGAAAACGATTGAAATGATTCAAAACAATGTTTCTTAAAGGAAGACTGGAAGGGATTTATGTATGTCTCCCTCTACAGAGCATAATATCATTAAACGATTCAAGAATCTGGAGAAATTTCAGTGCATAAAGGGTAAGAGCACAAGCCTAAACTGAAGAGGGGTGATCTCTGCTCCCTCAGACGGCACTGCATCAAGAACCGTCATTAATCAATAGCTGATAGAACCACATGGGCAAGAGGTTCCTTTATCAAACCTTTATCAAGCTCTACAATACAGAGTTACATTCACAAATGCCACTTAAAAGGTTACTGTGCCAAAATCAAGCCTTACTTATACCTTATATTATGTCCAGAAGCTTCTCTGGGCTCGGAGGCATCTAAGATGGACCATCACACAGTGGAATCATGTATTGTGCTCAGATTAATCTTTATTCGAGATCTTTTTTGGATGTAAAGGAGCATCCAGACTGTTATGAGGAACAAGTCCAAAAGCCAGGCTCTGTCATGGTATGGGGTCGGGTCAGGGCCCTTGGTAAAGATCATTTACACTTCTGTGATGCAGCATTAATGCAGAAAAGTACACTGAGATCTTAGAGAAACATAAGCTGCCTTCAAGACGACATCTTTCACAGGGACGTCCATGCATTTTTCAACAAGACGACGCATAACAGGTAAGATCAGAAAAAGTTAAAACATTTCAATCATTTTCTCATGCAACTCTTGAGAAAGTGTTTGTTGATAAACTGAAGATCCTCTGCCCATCTTTATTCCTCATGAACTCCACTTTTTGTGGAAACTGCCGTTGTACCAAATCATGATTATAATCATCTGTTTGAAATCGCGTCATTACTTAGTATTTTAATTCATTACTAGCTCTAATTTGCCCCCTTCCCAACTTTTTTTGGAATATGTTGCAGGCCTGAAACGCAGGAATGCATGTTCATTAACAAATGAAATATTTTATGTTCATACTGTCTGCAATTAAATAAAACACTGCATTTTTTAAATTAGCATTTTCCATACCAAACTTTTTCTGATTTGGGGTTGTAGCTTCTTCGCAGTTAGCTAACCAACCTGCTAGAGTATAAATGTGTAGAGATTGGTTATATACTTCTGTTTTCACCTTCTGTACTGGGTTTTACTATTAATCCCAGGCCTGTGACAGGTCACCGGTGCACTGAGATCAGGTTCTAAAGTGAGAGTTTTCCATTACACCCTTCAATAGTGACCATTGTTCACATTTAAAGAGGAAACATGATCGTTTTGTACGCTTCACTTCAGCATGCTTCGGCTCAGTAGACAGCCGTGGATCAGTAGTTAAGGCTTTGAGCTAATTAGAGTTTGTGAGTTCAAATCCCAGCTCCACCAAGCTGCCACTGTTCAGTTCTTGAGCAAGACTCGGTTAGGTGTTAGGTTCTGAATGAGGGGTGTCTGTTAAATGCTGTGAACGTAAAGCCTACTGTGAACTACCGGTTTGCTGCATTGACTGCGATAGCAAGTTCAGTGGCAAGCCATAATTATAACCAGTGTCAGGACCTAGCATGTCATATCTGACATTGAGGCAAAGCAGCGTAGGGCTGTAGTTAATGTGTAACCACAGCAAACACAGACCAAGGTCATTCTTAATGTTATGGAATACAAACACATAAAGATACAGGGATCTTGTGAGCCTGAAGGTGACACTTTATGTCTTTTAATGAGTAGTTATTGGTGCTCAGTGCTTTGTGGTTTGATTCGTCATTCACAGTAAATGATGGTAAAAATAAGCAAACCCCCTGGTTAGCCATTTCTTTAACACTGAGTGCCTTTACATGCACTTAATAATCCGGTCACTGTCGGATTTCTGCAATTATCTGATTTGGTCATGGAAACAGCATAGTTCGGTCTAGAAATCAGATTAAGAAATCCGATAAAGAGAACTGAATTTTAGTCCAGTAATTGGATTACTCATAGCAAGTATACCAGTTACCCGATTATAATCGGTGTTCTCAGTCTGCGCATGTGCACGAGACTTCCCTCACGGTTGTCAGGTCCATGCATTTCTAAAGACTTGGCTTTATTTGGCCTCCTTTTCATTGACTTTAGCTTTTTTTTCTTGCTGGATCTGGCAACCCCAGAATTATAACAGCAATCGGGGACACTCTGAAATGCAGTATATACATGAGAAAATGTATGATTTGATTATTTAATATTAAAGTTTGAAGTTTGTCACATATTTCTATGAGATTATTGACTGGTTGCAAAGCAGAAATCCGATTACTGCCCGAGTCATGTAAACCCGGAGGTTTCCCATTATCTGATTACTCAAGTTCATGTAAACTCGTTGATCGGATTACTGACAAAATCTGATTTTCTACAGTTAGTGGATTATTAAGTGCATGTAAACACACTCGTTTGAGGTCTTAAAAATTCTAATACATTATAATAGAAAATAAAAATCTGACTTCTAACGCATACCTGCGCAACCTTAAACAGCCAATCAATGCTGTGGATAAACGAGCAGAGGCAAGAGTTTAAGAGCAGCAGTCCGTCATGTGTGTGTGTGTGTGTGTGTGTGTGAGACAGTTGCTAACTTTTCTTTAACTCGCTTACAAATACTGCATTGATTTTGGGGATTTTTTTGCAGGTTTTTGGGGCTTTTTTTCTAAAGTGTAATTGCTTATTTGGGCTTGTATGGTGGAAATGTACCTGTTCAATTCAAAAGACCATTCCAACAAGGTGCTCCATAGTTTTTGTAGTCATTTATTGTTATGAACTTTAATGAGCTTGTGTAGTGCCCGTACGTGACCTTACCAAAATACCTTACCTCTGGACACTTATATCACCTTATAAACACATTCAAGAAAACAAAATGACACATTATTGGACAGTGTCATTAAACAAAAATCTTATTGGAAGTATTGTCTGGATACTACATACTAGGAGGACATTCTTGTAGTTCTGTCTTTAATTTTGGCTTATCATTGACCTTCAGAAGGCTTTAAACAAAGGCTTTTCTCCAAGTAAACACTGCCCTTCAAAGCTTAAAAACTTTACTATGATGAAAAGATCACTCTAAATCAGTTTGCTTACTGGACTAAATGATGCCGATGTGCATATTTTTACGATATTTTATTCAATATTTTTATTCACCTAGTTTCTGTTGTTTTGACCGATTACTACAGACTTTGACTAGATAAATTAGTTTAGTTCTTACATATATCATCTAAGCCAGCCAAGGAGGTTGGATCCAATTTTGAGTCTTGGTCCTCTCAAGGTTTCTTCCTTATAATGTTTAGGGACATTTCCTTGCCACTGTCGCCCTAGGCTTGCTCAGTTTGGGACTGGCCCTAGATATTGAAAATTGTAAAGCTACTTGGAGACAATGCCCCTTTGTAAAAAGCGCTATAGAAATAAATCTGGCATGACTTGACTTACTATTTAAACTACAAATTATTTAGTTTTCACGTGGATTAGGCACTGAACCAAATTTGACCATGAAAATAACACAAACTCCTAAGAATCATTTATAAGTGTTATATTCACTATGATAAATAAGCACAGAGAACTTGCTGATGACATCATCCATGTCTGTATCATCAATAGAGTCGTACAATCTGTCCTTAACATACAAAAGTGATGGAATAATGCTTTTTACTGGCTCTAATAATGCATATGTCCTCCAGACGAGGTTTGTTTGTACAGCTACGAATAATCATAAACAAAACAAGAAAAGATCCAGATTCAGTTTTAAGGATCATTTTTCATTTTAAAATAGGTATATTAAAAGAATTACATCAAACATAAAATACTTTCCTGAACCTGTCTGTCTTGCTCTCCAATATTCCTGCAAGCTGATTTTGTTAAACCTCTAAAGTTAAAAGGAAAATATACATTATTATTATTTTAACTGATCAAATGGTTACTCCCTCACATTGTACTAGGTGACATGTTTCTGGCTTGCTTTATAATTCAGATCCATTTTATTTGCTGAATGTAAATACACTTTCCTTTTAATAAATTAAAAGTTATCAATCGATTCATTAGTGCTTACTGTCTGTAAAATAGCGTTCTTGGGTAAATCTGTTCCTCGGCTCTAATGACCGAAGCCCATAGTCTGATGATGATGTTTTAGTAGCGGGGTGATGATAGAACGGAACTATTTTTCTTCTGTGAAATGTTGTCTGTCCTTTTGATCTTAATATCTAACAATAAACAGTGATAACAGAACTGTGGTATAATTGCGATAATACACTCAAGGTTTGGATTATGGTAGCCTAGCGGTTAAGGTAATGGACTATAGACCAGAAGGTCCAGGGTTCAAAACCCAACTCTGCCAAGCTGCCAATGTTGGGTGCTTGAGCACAACCTTATAGCCATAATTGGTTGAATTGTAACAGTAGTAATTGCTTAGATTGTATCAGTTATAAATCGCTCTGGACAAGGACATCTACTAAATGCTTACATGTAGACATACAAATAGCAAAACCAGAGAAACTGATAAGTTCTCAGTGGTCTCTTATTTTTTTCCAAACACTTTCAGACTAGTACTGTCTCTAAGCAATGCGCCCTGTGTGAGGTATTCACATTCAGACTGCTCATTAACAATTCCTGACCCACTATGGTCTGAGTGAATGTAGGCATTGTTCCAAGTCCCACTCTGTGCATGTGACCTTGAAGAATGGTCGTTACAACAGTACAAACACACACACACACACACACACACACACACACACACACACACACACACAAACACACACACACGCAAAAATTTTGGGCACACGGTGTGAAATGATACATGGTGTTCACTTTTTTAACCTGTGAAGGAAAAAAAATGGAAAAAATGATACGTTTTAAGGCATAAAATGGAAAAGATTTTGGAAGAAAAAGAAACATTTGGCACGTCAAAACAGTTTGGACACCTCAAGTTCTTGGAATGTCATTCACTTTTTAATGGTGCGTTCAAAGGGGCAGCCTCCTATGTGTGCAGATGATGTGTTTATATTTAAAAACAAAGCACAAACTTTTGCATAAGACTGTTTGGGTCACTGCTTTAACAGTTCCGAGTGGTGCTTGGAAGTTCTGCAAAAAGATGTCATGTCAGATACGGAAAGCAGAGGTTCACATACTTACACTCAAAGATATGTAAAAGTGGATCATTTTCCTTAATAAATAAATGACAATTTATTTACTTTGTTTCTCTTTATCTACTTTTCGGACTGAAGATGTTTTAGGCCATATTTATGCAGAAAGCAAATTCTAAAGGGTTCACACACTTATGAACACCACAGGTTTCTTTGTATTTTCCATACTACTTCTTACACACGAAATACTATACAAATATACACTACGCCCCCTTACTAGCATATTGTGTTTCTTAATCCACATGTCCTTATTGAACGCCGCTTCGTTTTAAGCCAGTGCCAACATGCTCCTTCCTGGGAATTGTTTGAACTTGAGGTGTGGTTTAGTTTTCCAGTTCAGAGTATCATGTAACCTGAGCAACGTCTCAAGCCTTGCGCAACACACCACAATCACAACTAGTCAGTAATCCAGGTCAGCAATGAGCAGTCATATGTCATTACAGTGTGAAAGATCAATTCACGTAGGGTTTATGGTGAGAGTGATGTCAGCTGGCCTGGCAGGCGTCTCAGTGGGTGCTGGGAAAATAAGTGTAATTATCTGCACACTCATTTCCTCAATCATTGGCACGCTTTGTAAGAAGGTTGTAAATAATGTCTTTGTATTTAAATAGCTTAATCTCAGACTGAAAATAATTCAGTCTAATTCATCTAAAATAAGGAAGGTATATTTATTCAAGGAATACAAATTTGTCAACATAAGCTTTCATTTCTATGTCACTATTTTAGCTTTGGATTGGAAGTGTTTAGGAACTCTTTCAGGTTCACTCGGCTACAACCCCTGGCAAAAAGTATGGAATCACCAGTCTTGGATGAGCACTCATTCAGACATTTCATTCTGTAAAACAAACTCAGATCAAAAACATGATACAATAATAAGGTCATTCCAAAGTGCAACTTGTTGGCTTTCAGGAACACTAAAAGAAATGAAGAGAAAACCATTGTGGAAGTCAGTGAATGTACTTTATTGACAAGCCACCAGGGAAAAAAATATGAACACTCAATTTGAGGAAAAAAGTATGGAATCACTCAAATTGGAGGTAGAAAATAAGGACACACCCAGTCAATTTCCTTTCCCTAAATGGACACCTGCCTCAGAGCAGATCTGCTCGTTAGTCTGCAATTAAAAACACCTGAAGTCATGACACCTTGGAGGGCTGCCGGACGAAGTGGAGTGGCAAGAACCATGGCTCCAACAAGAGAAATGTCTCTTGAAACAAAAGAGAGGATTGTGAAACGTCTTGAAGAAGGTAACTCTTCACGCATGGTTGCTAAAGATGTGGGCTGTTCACAGTCAGCTGTATCCAAGATATGGACCAAATACAAACAGCATGGAATGGTTGTTAAAGCCAAGCGTACTGGTAGACCAAGAAAGACATCAAAGCGTCAAGACAACCAACTTAAGGCCATTTGTCTTGAAAACCGAAAAAGTACAACTACACAGATGAAGCATAAATGGGAGGAAGCTGGAGCCAATGTATGTGACCGAACCGTTAGAAATCGCCTAAAGGAAATGGGATTTCAATACAGGAAAGCTAAAAGAAAACCATCATTGACATCTAAACATAAAAGAACAAGACTGCAAAGGGCTAAGGAGAGGCAATCATGGCTTGTGGATGACTGGATGAAAGTTATCTTCAGTGATGAGTCAAGAATCTGCATCTGCATCTGCATCATTCTATCGATGCACAAGTTTACATTGAGATTTTGGACAGTTTTCTCATCCCTTCAGTTGAACAGATGTTTGGAGGTGATGAAATAATTTTCCAAGATGACAATGCATCATGCCATAGGGCAAAAACAGTGAAGGCATTCCTTGGAGAAAGACACATTCAGTCGATGTCATGGCCTGCAAATAGTCCAGATCTCAACCCAATTGAAATGAGATTTTGGAACAGTTTTCTCATCCATTCAGTTGAAACAGATGTATGGAGGTGATGAACTAATTTTCCAAGATGACAATGCATCGTGCCATAGGGCAAAAAACAGGAAGGATTCCTTGGAGAACGACACATCGTCGATGTCATGGCAGGCAAATAGTCCAGATCTCAACCCAATGAAAACCTGTGGTGGAAATTGAAAAACCAATGTGTCCACAAGAAGGCTCCGACCTGAGCTGATCTGGCAACTGCTATCAAAGAGAGTTGGCACCAAATTGATGCAGAATACTGTTTGTCACTCATCAAGTCCATGCCTCAGAGACTGAAAGCCGTTATAAGAGCCAAAGGTGGTGCAACTAAATACTAGTGATGTATTTTGAATGGTCTTTTTTTTGTTTATCTGTTTTTCATGATTCCATACTTTTTTCCTCAGAATTGAGTGATTCCATATTTTTTTCCCTGTGCTTGGTCAATAAAAGTAACATTCACTGACTTCCACAATGTTTTCTCTTCATTTCTTTGAGTGTTCCTGAAAGCCAACAAGTTGCACTTTGGAATGACCTTATTATTGTATCATGTGTTTGATCGGAGTTTGTTTTACAGAATGAAATGTCTGAATGAGTGCTCATCCAAGACTGGTGATTCCATACTTTTTGCCAGGGGTTGTATACACACTCATTGCCAAAAATAACTCATCGAGAAGGAGTTGTTGAAGTCGACTGAAACTTTATTTGTATGAATGTAAAGTGATTATAATATTAAAGTGATAAGGATAAGTTTATTGGGGAATACTGTACAACTGAAGGAGGCACTAGTTACCCTGTTAGGTCGTCTCTAGCCTGGATACAAGATGAGATACAGTTAGGAATTGGAGGCATACAGGTTCCATATGGTATCCTGGAGTACATTTCCTCACAGATGTTGCAGCTGGACCTGTAGGTCATCATCCATCACACCAGCAGTTGGGGCAGTGTGTCGCTCCACATCAAAGGCAGGACTGAAGTGCTCGCCATGAATCCTCCATACTCGAACCTGACTGTCATCTGATCCCAAACAGAACCTGGATTTGTGACTAAAACCGATACAGTTTCACTCTGTATCGCTCCTGGTTTCTCGTTCATGACAAAACTGCATATGAAGGTGATGGTTGCCAATGGCAGGAAACATAATGGGTGCTGTGACAACAGATTTCCTTCTTCTAAGCACCTGGAAATGGTCCGGGCAGAGACAGGGGTGGGTAGTGAAGGTGCCACCTGTGTCTGCATGGTGGATGACGAAACTGTGGGAGCTGCTCGTGCTTCAAATGATCCTCTGTTTTGGTGGTCTGTCTGGGTCGTCCAGACCCTGCGATTTTCCAAAGATGGTGGACATCGGTGGCCAAAAGGCACCAGTACAGTTTTCCAATCGCCATAAACCCCAAAAGAAGAAGAACTAGGGCTCGATATTTGTATTATGTATATTATACAATATTATTTTATTGTTATATTATTATATTATGTATATGTACATTATATCAGTATATGAGTATGACTTCAGACACCCCCTCATACTTCATGTCATTATATTTCTTTCATGTATTTATTGATTATTATTGTATTACATTCCTTTGCTTTACTCATGCTTTTAATCATGAATTACATACAAATTTAGGCGTAAAAACAATCATTTGGGGGTCGGGAATGGTTTAATCCTATTTCCATGACTTCTTATGGGGAAATTTGATTCCAGCTTCGAACTAATTGGAGTTGGAACCAATTAAGTTCAAATTCCGAGGTCTCGCTGTACTGGTCCAGTATACAGGCTTTATAGCAATTGTGATTAGCAGCTATACCATTACATATTGCAAGATCTGGTGGAAAAGTCGCAGATTAGATTGATTTCCGAAGGCATGCAGACTGGTCTCACAGGCCTAAGCTTCCCCCGTCATGGAAAACTTCTGGCGTATTCAGTCTATACATTCTTCCATAGGATTCCACTGAGGTGTGAAATGTCCTTTCACTTGTGGACTGGCTTCTATTATCAGCTAAGCATAAGAGTGAGTCTCTGCTCAGGATATCGCAAGCAGCTGATCAGGGACAGGGGAAATTGAAATGGCTCAGAACCTGTTTGAGGAGCAACCAGCAATTTCCTGCCCAAAATTGACTGACTCATGATTTTGACAGTGCTGGAGCTGAGCCACTGCTATTTCCTTAATCCGGCTCACCTGCCATGGATGTTTGAAAGTGAGCCAGAGAACACATATGAAAGGCAGGTGATCTTATTATGTTACAGTAATCGGTCTGACACTAAAGAGAGCAACCAGCATCCACAGCTGGGCTACACAGTGCGACTGTCTGTCAGAAACCTATGACTGAGACTGAAAATGTTGAAAAAGTCATTGATTCATCGCTTTTCTTGCAAAACAGCTCCCACTTTTCACGTCCTTTAGGTAATACTAGTGTCCTCCTTTGCACAGGTGGTGTGGTTGAGTCGGTTGGCTGAGGATGCCTTTCAATTTTATTATAGTTTATCTAATATTTCATTTTATTTGCTAGGTTTTCTGTAGATATGTTCTCGCTTTTCATTTTTATATTGAGCTTCTGTTCATTTAAACTAGTACTACAAACTGATTAATTAGGTAATTTAGTTTAATTCTTACATACATCATCATGGCTGCCCAAGGAGGTTGGGTCCCTTTTCGAGTCTTGATCCTCTCAAGCGTCCTTCCTTATAATATTTAGGGAGTTTTCCCTTGCCACTGTCGCCCCAGGCTTGCTCAGTTAGGGCTGTGGGCTTGGATATTTGTAAAGCTGCATTGGGACAATGCTCTATTGTAAAAAGTGCCATTTAAATAGATTCGACTTTGACTTTAAGCTACATTCATGGCTGGATATGGAGGGCTGACTAGGATCCACAGACGTTTGCTGACTGGGTGAATGTGTGTATGGTGAATATAGATCGAGCTTATTTTGTGAATACGTGTATAGGGACCTGTATTGGTGCAACCATATACGTGATTAGCAATTCTTTTTTCATCCACTAGAGGGTGCACAGATCTGACTGGCTAACTCATTTTCCCTACCAGTTTAATCCCATTCCAGAGTCATGCGGGCCCGGCAGCACAGGGCACAAGGCGAGAACTATTTATAGGCAGGGTGCCAATCCATCCCAAGGGACATACGCACATTCATGCACTCACACTGGGACACTTTAGAGGCAGCAAACTGACCTAATGCATGTCTATGGAATGTGGGTGGAAACCCATGCACATGCAGGGAGAACATACAAACACTGCACAGGCAAAGGCTGGACTGTGACTCGAACAAGGGTCTCTGGTGCTGTGAGGTGACGGGGTTAACTCCTGCACCCTGTTTAGTAGTATAGTATGTGATTTGGGACACAGCCCTGGTGGTCTCTTTGAGTAACCAGAGTATCCTAGGTTGTTCAATGAGTATGAGTCCCTTTTGGAGTCTTGGTCCTCCCAATGTAACGTTTAGGGAGTTTTTCCTTGAAACTGTCGCCCTCGATTAGGGCTTTGGACCTAGATATTTGAAAAGCTCCTTTGAGTCAATGCTCTATTGTAAAAAAGTAAATAAATTTGACTTTGACTTTAATGTGCAAGATTCATCCTGACACTCATGACGTCATGAAACGACCTAGTGACCTAGGGATCCTAGTTATGTTAATGTGTTTGTTATCTGTAGCCAGGGGTGGCGTATGGGCGGAGTGAGCAATTCTTAGGGCCTAAAACAATTAACAGGGGCCCTAAAAATGTATTAGAACATTTTACAATTTTGTATTTCAATATTAAGCTATTAAAAATCTTCAATAATTCATACAATATTTATTTAAAGTATTAAAACATTTTCTTTTACTTCTATTGTTTACATTTCGACATTTAACCTGTGCAGACAAAGTTTTTAGCAGCTATTTGTACTAAATGTGTTGTCCCTGTCTCTGCCCTGTGCCAGGACAGACAGAAACAGCTTGAGGCTCTCAGACTTGCCTTCGCATCCCCATATCACAGCCCTACTCCCAACCGAAGAAAGAGGTGAGCAGCACTGTGTTGGACGGCTTGTTATTTGGCTTAAATGCAGAGGCAGAGTTTATTATTACTGTTTAAATTCTTTACAATTAACAATATCTCACAATGGAAATAATGTAAGTGCTGTATCCCTTTCTGTAGATGGCAAGGTTAAGTCATTTTAATGAAGAGGTTTATGTACAGTGGGGCCAAAAAAGTATTTTAGTCAGCCAGCTGACAGCTAAGTTCTCCTACTTAGAAAGATGAGAGAAGGTCTGTATTTTTTCATCATAGCCACACTCAACTATGAGAGACAAAATGAGAAAAAAAAAAAATCCAGGAAAATCACAATTGTAGGGATTTTTAAAAAGAATTTAAATTGTAAATCATGGTGGAAAATAAGTATTTGGTCACCCACAAACAAGCAAGATTTCTGGCTCTCACAGACCTGTAACTTCTTCTTTAGGAAGCTCTTCTGTCCTCCACTCATTACCTGTATTAATGGCACCTGTTTGACCTCGTTATCTGTATAAAAAAAGACACCTGTCTACAGCCTCAAACAGTCAGACTCCAAACTCAACCATGGCCAAGACCAAAGAGCTGTCGAAGGACACCAGGAAGAAAACTGTAGACCTGCACCAGGCTGGGAAGAGTGAATCTACAATAGGCAAGCAGGTTGGTTTTAATAAATCAACTGCGGGAGCAATTGTAAGAAATGGAAGACATACAAAACCATTGATGAAATCTCCCGATCGATCTGGGGCTCCACGCAAGATCTCATCCGTGGAAGGTCAAAAATGATCATGAGAACGGTGGTGAGCAAAAATCTTCAGGCAGAACTACACGGCGGACATGATGATGAATGACCTGCCAGAGAAGCTGGGACCAAAGTAAAACAAGGGCTTACATCAGTAAACACACTTACACCGAGAGGGGACTCGGGTCCTGCAGTGCCAGGGTCTTCCCGCATGACAATGATCCCAAACACACTGGCTCGGGCAATGGAAGAGTGGCTCCGTAAAAAGCATTTCAATGGGTCCTGGAGTGGCCTAGCCAGTCTGCCAAGACCTCAGTCCCATATAAATTTGTGTGGAAGGAGTTGAAAGTCTGTGTGCCCCCCCCCCAAAACATCACTGCTCTAGAGGAGATCTGACACAGAGGAATGTGGCCAAAATACCAGCTACAGTGTGGTGCCAACCTGCTTGAAGACTTACAGGAAATGGTTTTGGACCTCTGTTCATTGCCAGCTAAAGGTTATGTTACAAAGTATTGAGTTGAAACCAATTCCATTGACCAAATACTTATTTTCAACCATAATTTACACAATTAAATTCTTTAAAAATCCTACAATGTGATTTCCTGGATTTTTTTCTCATGTTGTCTCTCATAGTTGAAGTGTAGCTATGATGAAAATTACAGACCTCTCTCATCTTTCTAAGTAGGAGAACTTGCACAGTCAGTGGCTGACTAAGTACTTTTTTGCCCCACTGTATATATAACATTTACATTTACTCATTTGGGAGACGCCCTTATCCAGAGTGACTTACAGCTGATACAGTCTTAAAATCTAAGCAATTGTGGGTTAACAGGCTTGCTCAAGGACCCAGTAGTGGCAGACTGGAAGAAATGAGACTTGAACCCTGGACTTTCTGGTCCATAGTCCAGTATCTTAACTGCTAGACCACCACAGTCCAACATTTAAGATATATTTACATTATTATCGATTAATGTTAGGAGATTTTTCCAGTTAATGATTTTACCATTAAAATTACATTTAAACCATGGAATATGATCTTAAGCACTTTTGTTGTAGAGGGTTATCAGTCTTGACTTAAATACTGAACTCCACTCTCTGCACAATGTTGCATTTTAAAGGTTGGCATGACATGGGCAGTGGGGTGGAGAGACCCAGTGTAATATCTTTTCATGGGGCTCGGAATCCCTGTCTGCCCCTGTCTGTTGTTGTGTTTTAAATTCACTCAGGGTGCGTGTTTGTGCACGTGTGGGTCAGGGATGGGCCAGCGTGAATTGAAACTACTCAAACCCAGTAGGCGTGGGTACAAAAGTGCTGAAATAATGCGGTGAAGGTCACACTTTGCGTGCCAAGACAGACAAGATATTTAGCTTGTTTTGCAAATGGTTATGCTGCTTTTACCAGCTCATATTTTCATGAGCTGTCACACTGAGAAGTCAAAACAAGATCACCTGGAGGTTGATGTTATGTTAAAACTTAGCTTTCCGGTTCCCCGAAAGATGTAAACTGTGAGAACAAGCAGAAAATGTTCCACCCAAGGAGGTTAGGCCAGCTAAGGGAGCTTTGTGTGGAGCCACAGTCCAGATTTTCCCATGCCTTCTTCGGTCATCTTGTATTTGAGTCTTTACACTTATGGACTCTAATCCTTCATGAATGTAGATGTACAGTTGGAAACACCAAACAATATGGGGGCATGGGAATGTACACAGGACAAGGGCATATAGTGTTGAGTCAACAGCTACATATTCCCAGTGGAGATAATCAGATTTACAGCATTTCTCAGAAGCTTTCTCCAACGTGACGTATAATTTATTTGCTTCATTGGCAGCTTGTGCTGGGATTTGAACTCACATCCTTCTTATTAGTGATCCCAAGCAGTGTTGCCAGATCTTGCGAGGGAAACAAGTGACCTGATTTATGGAAACAAGCCCCAATATGTATACAATGCATTCAGAAAGTCTTCAGACCCTGTCACCTTTTTCACATTTACATTTACATTTTTTAGCAGACGCTCTTAGCCAGAGCGACTTACAGTCCAAGCAATTGAGGGTTAAGGACCTTGCTCAAGGACCCAACGGTGGCAGCTCAGCAGAGGTAGGATTTGAACCCAGGATATTCTGGTCCATATATTGAAATTTAGCTATGGATGCTTCCCATTTCTCTTGATCATCTTTGAGACGTTTCCATACCTTGATTGGATGCACCTGTGGTAAATTCAGTTGGTTGGACTTAATTTGAAAAGACACACACGTCTATATAAGGTCTCACAGTAATCAATGAATATCAGAGCTCAGAGGTTCTGCTAGGCTAACCTGGGACTGTGGTAGCCTAGCGGTTAAGGTACCGGACTCTGGACCAGAAGCTCAAATCCCACCTCTGCCAGGCTGCCACTATTGGGGGCTCAACCCACTATCAAGGACCCAACGGTGGCAGCTCAGCAGAGGTGGGATTTGAACCCAGGACATTCTGGTCCATAGTCCAGCACCTTAACCACTAGGTACAACAGTACACAGTACAAAAGTCACATTTTGTTATGCTGAGGCCTAACAAAAAACTATACGTTCTCATGGACACAAGTATTCAGATCCTTTTCTATGACGCTTGGAATTTAGCTATGGATACTTCCCATTTCTCTTGATCATCTTTGAGATGTTTCCACACATTGATTGGATGCACATGCAGTAAATTCAGTTGGTTGGACATGATTTGGAAAGACACACACATGTCTATATAAGGTCTCACAGCTAACACTGAGTGAAAACCAAGCCGTGAGGAGACAAGAATGGCTTGTAGAACTCAGAGGTTCTGCTAGTCTAACCTGAGACTGTGGTAGCCTAGCGGTTAAGGCACTGGACTCTGGACCAGAAGCTCCAGGGTTCAAATCCCACCTCTGCCAGGCTGCCACTATTGGCAACCCAACCCACTATCAAGGACCCAACGGTGGCAGCTTAGCAGAGTTGGGATTTGAACCCAGGACCTTCTGCTCCATAGTCCAGCACCTTAACCACTAGGCTACCATAGTACAAAAGTCCCATTTTGTTATGCCGAGGCCTTAGGCTGAAAAAAAAAAAAAATAAACGTTCTCATGGACACAAGTATTCAGACCCTTTTCTATGACGCTTGAAATTTAGCTATGGATGCTTCCCATTTCTCTTGATCATCTTTGAGATGTTTCCACACCTTGATTGCCCTTAACCCACAGTTGCTTGGATTGTAAGACTGTATCAACTGTAAGTCGCTATGGATAAGGGTAACAATGCTATGAATGTTAAATGTAAAGTCAGAATTCTGTTTCGTTTACAGTGTTCAGGAGCCGCCTGAACATTGTTCTGAAATTAATATTACAAAGCAGGAAGAAAATTCTGAGCATTTATGCCTCGAAAGACCACAGCGGCTGTACTTTATGAACGGCATCTCGTCTCTCCAAGTCAGCTGTGTAACTGCCATTCCAGCGTCGGCCATTACCACGGCAACGCGGCTGGGGTTTACCTCTGAAAACATCCCGTTATAACAAACTACGACTGCTACGCAGCGATAATCAGCGCAGCAGATTAAGAGAAAACGGAAGCAGTGCGCCAAGTGATTGAGGACCAGAATGCAAGCAAATTAAAACTCAAGGTAGGTCATATGGACTGTTAAAAGTGCGTTGGGAGCAGTGCAGAACAGGTCTGTGTTGAACTGGGAAGTAGCACGCGTCATTTTGATCACTAAATGGTTAAATAATGACCAAAACGTACTCTTGTCTCTCTGACATTTTTATGACATATTTTAACACGAGAAATGTATTTTTATGACGTATTATCTTATAAATATGCATGCATATGTCGAACGGTCAAAATAAGGAGCGTTCTAGTTGTAACGTACCATCAGGTTTAGGTCCAGCTGCAGATCACTGTCACCACCACGAAAAATACCTGATAAAGAGCTTTGACCAATAACGCTGCTGATTCATCCATCCGCCACAACACGGTTCCGAGGCTCCTGTTAGAAAAAGTGCCGGTGACCTGAAAAGTTTTTTAGATTAAAGCTTCATGTCCAATCAAATCCTGAACTATTCTGATGAAACAGTACATGTAATCTGCTGCTTTTTAGGTCCCGGTTCCACGGTGGACTGAGGTGTCGATTTGAGTGCACTTCAATAAAACATCGATTTGTGCATGAGAATCGTTTTATCTTTGCTTTTTTCTGAGACATTTTGGATGATTTTTGCTTCATTCCTCATTGCAAAATCTTCCTTGTATGGCCTTCATTTGTCATTCATGGGTGTGGGTAATGGGAATTGTATGCTAATTATAAAGGAACGTGCACGTGCGACGCATTAATGAACGATTGGTATTCTTTAACATACTAATAAATCTCGTGTTTACGTGGCGTTCATGAATCTGGTGGAGAGGTTTCGGAAATGTCCATTTATTTACCCCTAAATTACTCGCAGTTTGCTCGTCTTTTACGAAGGTTTCATGAATGAGGCCCCTGTGTGCAGATGGGAGAAACTTCCAGAAGGTCATCACTGCAGCACTCCACCAATCTGGACTCTACGGCAGAGTCGCAGACAGACTCTCCTTTGTAAAAGACAGATGAGTCTAGGCAGGCTTTCATGTGTTTACTTTTAAATCTGTAGATGCTGAAAAAAACCAACTGGCCAACAAAAATGGGGAATGAATAAAAAAAATGCTAAAGAAAAAAGAAAAGACATTGCATATAACAAATTATACTCCTCTGTAACACACATCACACACATCTTAGTGACTTTTAGTCTAGTTCTGTTCCTGTTTGTTTGAAAAAAAAATTTCTTAGCATCACAGCCCGGCACTAATTATAAACGATATCAGTAACAGCACTTAGTTCCTGGCATTGTGAACCCGTGTCCTTGATGGACCATATAATCCATTCACAAACAAAATAATCAATCATTACTCAATCTGTGAATGGTCAGATAGGCATGTTTACTGGTAGGCAGGTCTGCAACAAATAAATGTGCAGACCCAGTTCATAATTCCACCTGGACATTAGTTCAATGCCCAGATCATGGCTCTTCTAATCCTTCAGTACTGCTTGCTAAGTCTATTCTCTGTATGCTCTTACACTAGGATTTATCAAATACTTAATATTTCTGTCTGATGGATGGTTTCCACTTTTAATCTTGCTCTTAAGGATTTGCTGCATCGGGATTACTCAACATGTGTAACACTTGTGCTACTCTAAAGAAACAACAAATGATCTTTCTCTCTTTCTTACAGCAATAGCCCAAGGTAACAATGCCGCCTCCTGTTGGACCACCAGCCGTGCCCCCTCCGGATGGAGGCTGGGGCTGGGCCGTGGTGTGTGGAGCCTTCATCTCCATCGGCTTCTCCTACGCCTTTCCCAAGGCCACTACTGTCTTCTTCAAGGACATCCAGAAGATTTTCAACGCCTCATACAGCCAAGTCGCCTGGATCTCGTCCATCATGCTGGCCGTCATGTATGCTGGAGGTAAAATAGTTTGTGTGTCTCGTATAATTTTAGCTTTACTCTGTTCTCTGATGGTCAGGATCCCCACAGGACATTAACATTAGCCAATGTGAGAGAGGCCTTCAGTTGCTTAGAGGTTACCCTGGGGTCCTTTGTGACCTTGCAGACTTTTACATACCTTGCACTTGGAGTGATTTTTATTTGTCAGTTAAGCAGCAATGGTTTCAAATTTCCTAAATTTTTACATAATCTGTCTGATTGGTTGGCTTCTTTTTTCGAGATTTGGTAAGCTTCCCCAGCCAGTATCAGCAGTTCTTTTTCTGAGGCCATGACACACTTCCATAAAAATGCTTTGAAGGTCAGATTTAAATAGTTTTTTGTGCTTTAAAAAAGAAAACTCTGATTGTCATCCCATTTATTGAAAACACCCACCTACTAATCCTAGAGGTTCACATAATGCTTTTTTAAATTTCTTCTTCGAACAAAGGAGTATTTCTTACTATAGTACAGGTACATAAACGTACAGACACCATTTACAGCTTGGTACAAATAAGTAGAGGAAAATCATCCACACAAACTTGAGGAACAAAAAAGTCTCGAGGCTATATGTGAGCATTCGTTGGCTTTTGAGGTGACCAGCTGTTTCCAGAGTTAAAGGACTGATTTTTATTTTCTATGATAATTTATTATAATTTTTAAGACCTCAG
Organism: Ancistrus triradiatus; assembly: GCA_025084515.1. Lineage (NCBI taxonomy): Eukaryota > Metazoa > Chordata > Actinopteri > Siluriformes > Loricariidae > Ancistrus > Ancistrus triradiatus. The sequence continues at coordinate 22,502 of JAJAGP010001951.1, forward strand.
TTGTTAAAGCGAATGACTGTTTATTGTACTGTAAAGAGACAAAACTCCACCCAATCCTCTGTGGTGGTGCACTATCAAATTGCCACTGGCCATCCGAATATGTTTTAAAATGTGACATAATAACTCAGATAAATCTGCAAAGGTTGTCTCTTTTCAATTACTCAATCATCAAAACGTTGACCAGGGTTGCTCAGACTTTTGCATAAACCCGAATGTCCACAGGGTCTTGACCCCCTCATTATCAGAGCAAGGATTTCAAGAAATATCTCACCCAGCCTACATCCGAACAATAATTCTAGCACGGGTCAGTTCAGGGGTCATGCTGTAAGGCAAAACCACCCACGTTACCTTCCTTCCTCAAGCTCCAGAGCATGAAGGACTGCTGACAGCATGGATCAGCCCGAGAGTCCAGCTGCTGGTGAACTCTGCCCTTCATTGGGCTCCAGAGAACATCTCAAGCCGCTGTGTATGCTAATGAGAAATCCCCGAAAGTTTAAGGTCTAATGGAAATTTATGCGGGGCAAATTAAGAGAAGCGGTGGCCCACCTAGCCTGATTTCAGATGGCACACTTTAATATCACGTCCCAAGACATTACTAAGGATTTTTTTAGGACGTTTGTAGCTGCCATTGCTCTGCAGAGTTCATGTCACTTTGAAATGTGCTTTTGTTAAATGGTATGGGTAAGAAGGGAGAAGAGACTCTGAAACCTAGAGTAGTGTTTAGTGCCAGCATTATACAGTCTAAAACCCAGACCATTACCTCGGTTTCATGTGAAATGTATTAAAACTAAGGAAAAATATTCCACCATGGTGTTTATTACGCCATATATTTTATTCACATAGTACATGTTTGAATGGAGAAAGACTTAATTAATACATCATTACAATATACAGTCTGAGCTCCTTATCTCGCCCAAGTTTCTTGGCTATTTTTGGCGAGACACGAGTTTGGCGGCTTAAAGAGGTTACAAAAAATTAGGCATTCAAACATTCATACCTGATGCTGACATAATGTGTTTTACTGAGCAGCCCTCATGGTCGTACAATCACATAGGTATATTATAATCTACATAAAAATGTACGTACAAGTTCAGTTTCTATTCATTTACATTTACATTTAGCAGACGCCCTTATCCAGAGCGACTTGCAACTGATACAGTCTTACAATCCAAGCAATTGTGGGTTAAGGGTCTTGCTCAAGGACTCAACACTGGCAGCTTGGCAGAGGTGGGATTTGAACCCTGGACCTTCTGGTCCAGAGTCCAGTACCTTAACCGCTAGGCTACCACAGTCCTACAGTCCCATTTACGCAAAATAATAGAGAAATAGTCCATGATTGATGATTGTTTCTATGACATGAAGCGCATGAAGTCCAGTCTGAGATGAATAACAGCAAAGTCACTATAAGATAAGTCCGCTCACTCTGCCGCCATCTTGGTAACACCACCGGGCAGTTATTTATTTCCAGCCATATAAGACCAGACTTATATCTCTTTGAATGGGGAGAGACCTATATATCAGAGATGCTCTATAGGATTCAATCTGGGGACTCTGAAGACCAGAGAAGCAAGGAAAACTCACTGTCATGTTCTTGGAACCAATCCATAGCTATATGACTCTTATGGGAGGTGCATTGTCCTGCTGAAAGTGACCTTCTGTTATAGGGTATAGAGTTGCCATGAAGGGATGAACCTGGGTGGCCACAATGCTTAGTATATCCAGTTATCTGGATGTGCCAAGAAAGCATTCCCACACTGTTACTGCATCTATTCATGCAGCGTGCACCAAACTCTGAGCCTCCCATCAGCATGGTGCAACAGACATCTGACCAGGCCAGGTTTTTCACTGCTCGGTGATCCAATTTTGGCCCTCTTTTGCCCATTCCCTTAGACAGTAACAACAGTTATAGCCCATCCATGCTGAGGAACTATTTGCTTGACTGTGCATCTCCAGCTTTTCAGAATCCTCTAACCTAAATCTAAATCCTATCCAGAGCGACTTACAACTATACAATCCTAGCAATTGTGGGTTAAAGGTCTTGCTCAAGGACCCAACAGTGGAAGCTTGGCAGAAGTAGGATGGCAGAAGACTGATTTGAACCCTGGACCTCTTGGACCATAAGCCAGTACCTTAACCACTAGGCTACCACAGTCCTTTTCAACCACTGATGAGTTGTTCATGTCCATAGGATCCTTCCACAGGATGTTACTTCTCTCGATTTTCCAATTCTAATGTGGACTTGATCCACAGAAAAATTCCGCACTTCATTTTACGTTGCTCTCTGCGGTCATGTGTCTAATTTCTGTACAGGTTAGCTCCAGTACTGTAACTGGGTAAAATAAAGTGGCCACCAACTGTAAGTCTTGATCTTCAGCTTAGCTTTAGTTGACTTTTAGTGTGATTTTGTTGTTTTTATTTAGTTTTTAAGAAGGGATTTGTCTTACCACAATCTACTTGCCTTTGTGGAAAGACCTCCTTGCTGGAAGTGGCAGTCCCTGAGGGCTGTGAAGGTTGGGTGGTGCATTTATGCATCCCTGATGGAATGGCGCCCCCTCAAGGTGTACCTCTGCCATCTCTTTGTAAATTATGTGTTTATGTTTACACTTACAGCATTTACCAGATTCTCTGATCCAGAGTGACTTACAACTGATATTATCAAGGTACAACCCAAGCATTTGTGGGTTAAAAGTCTTGCTCAAGGGTCCTTAGTCAAGAACCTTAACCACTGTGCCACCACAGTCTATTTGTGCTCTTGTAGTACTGAATTTCCTGTGTTTCTAAGACACTTTGGTCAGTGTTTACTCAAGAAGGCTTTAGTCTTTAGAAATACTTGTGTAGCCTGTAGAAGTTCTCTATAGAACACTATAACCCACACCTCCACGTTCACCTGTATAATGGTGGGCTGTGGGACTTAGTGGTTAAGGTACTGGCCTATGGAGCAGAAGGTTCAGGGTTCCAATCCCACTTCTGCCAAAGCTGCCACTGTTGGGCCCTTGAACAAATCCTGTAACTAACAATTACTTGGATCGTAGAATTATATCAGTTGTAAGTCACCTTGGTTAAGGACGTCTGCTAAATGTCATAAATGTAAATCATTGTCATTTGGATTTGGGCTCATTAGCTTAACGCTGCTATTTACACTACAATTATTGTGTTAATACTTTTGGCACATTGTTTATTACAGTGGTGCTTGAAAGTTTGTGAACCCTTTAGAATTTTCTATATTTCTGCATAAATATGACCTAAAACATCATCAAATTTTCACACAAGTCCTAAAAGTAGATAAAGAGAACCCAGTTAAACAAATGAAACAAAAATATTATACTTGGTCATTTATTTATTGAGGAAAATGATCCAATATTACATATTAGTGAGTGGCAAAAGTATGTGACCCTTTGCTTTCAGTATCTGGTGTGACCCCCCTGTGAAGCAATAACTGCAACTAACCCTGACATGCACACCATTGTTGTTCAGTGTTCTCCTGATGGTGGACTCATGAACATTAACATTAGCCAATGAGAGAGAGGCCTTCAGTTGCTTAGAAGTTACCCTGGGCTCCTTTGTGACCTCGCCAGCTATTACACGCCTTGCTCTTGGAGTGATCTTTGTTGGTCGACCACTCCTGGGGAGGGTAACAATGGTACACATCTGTCTGACTGTGGATTGGTGGAGTCCAAACTCTTTAGAGATGGTTTAACCTTTTCCAGCCTGATGAGCATCAACAACTCTTTTTCTGAGCTCCTCAGAAATCTCCTTTGTTCGTGCCATGATACACTTCCACAAACATGTGTTGTGAAGAGCAGACTTTGAGAGATCTCTGTTCTTTAAATAAAAAATAACTGCTAATCCTATAGGTTCACATGCTTTTGCCACTCACTAATATGTAATATTGGATCATTTTCCTCAATAAATAAATGACCAAGTATAATATTTTTGTCTCATTTGTTTAACTGGGTTCTCTTTATCTACTTTTAGGACTTGTGTGAAAATCTGATGATGTTTTAGGTCATATTTATGCAGAAATATAGAAAATTCTAAAGGGTTCACAAATTTTCAAGCACCACTGTATGTCACACCCAATACACAATCCAAAATCATTCACAAATATTTCTATTTAACTCCTTGTTTATCCTGTTTTCCATTTAACTTTTTAAATGTAGATTTCGATTTTAACACCCCATATACACAGTACTGTCCAAAAGTCTAAGGCCACCATTAAATTTGTTGTTTTAGTGACATTATTAGGTATGATGACAAAATATCATTATTTCTCAGTCTCTTTATTAAGATACAAACAGAAAATAGAGGAAATATGTGCACAAAAAACAGATTATTCAAAACAAAATGGCTTCAGCAGGCAAAAGTCAGAATTTAGTATGACCTTCACAAAAAACTGGTTTCTGGCTGCTACCCTTCCAAAAGACCAATCCTGATCAAGCTTCTTCAGACTCTAGAAGGGTTAACTTGGCATCCAGATGCTGCTATTGCTCAAGTGAAAGACGACGCTAAATACTTGCCACTGTAGCCTATAGAAGCTGTTTTTGTCTGATTTTTATTTTTATTTTGCATGAACATTTCCTATGTATGTTTTCTTTATTATTCTAATAAAGAGCTTGAGAACTAATTATACATGTTCATTGCTAAAACACTGATATATGTAATCTAGTGGTGTCCTAAGACTTTTGCACATTACTGTACTGTACTGTTTCTCTTAGTCCTATTATCCTCTTATCCCATGTCACCAGTGCACCAGGGCAAATTCCTTACTTACTTGGCAGTTAATCTGATTCTGATACTGTACACCACAAGTCTTAAAATTAGCCTGAACGGGCCGGTGTAGCTGCAAGTTTTTGCCCTCATCCAAGCAGGAGTTACATCTGAAGATCTCTGTACACTGTACCTCCTGCTTGGTTGAAATGAAACATACAACAACGCTACCTGTTTGCAGTTATTGTTGAAGACTTTTAAAACCCAGTTATTCGATATAGACCGATGCATGTGTTTTAGTGGGGGCTCTTAGACTCACAGACAACAAGAAGACATCTGATTTCGTTTGTCCCATCCTCTATTTCAGGTCCTATCAGCAGTATATTAGTAAACACATACGGTTGTCGGCCAGTGATGATAGCGGGGGGCTTCCTTTGCGCCATCGGCATGATCGCTGCCTCCTTCTGCAACAGCGTCACACAGCTATATATCTGCATTGGAGTGATTGGGGGTGAGTGCTAAAAACCCAATGTATTCTTCTTTTCCTTCTGTCATATACTTTCTGCTTCTAAAAGAAAAGAAGTCGTAGGGAACAGACTTAAATTGTCAGAGTGCCAGCAGTGTCCGTAGTCACCACCAGAGGGTGGCATGGTCACATGGGTTAGGTCATTCACTGTTAACAGGCTGGACACCTGGCTGACACACTGTTTGAAATCGCCAAGAGCCATACAAGAGCTACCACTGGTAAATGAGAAAGAAAACTCGGGAAAAGAAAATAAAGGAAAATTTACAGATCTCTAAATAGAGAAGTTTGAAAAAAGTAAACTCAGAGAGCGAGAGAGTGTGTAAGCAAGGAAAATATTAGTTTGAGGCAGCAGCTCATCTGTTGTTGCACAGTTTGTGTTAGTCATCCTCTAATCCTTTATCAATGCTCACAGGATGCTGCCTACAGGATGCTGACGGCTGGATATTTTTGGTTGTCCTAATTTCAGTTCAGCCGTGACACTGAGGTGTTTCAAAACTCCTGCAGCACTGGGACACTTTGGCTTTACACTTTATATATAAATATAAGTGTAGTTTGAAGAGCCTCTTTACTCCCTAACTAGCAACTTTAACAGATAATGTCACTTTTTTGTTACTGATTACAAATAAAGTTCATTTGAAATACTCTCATCCTTTTCAAGGTTTTGGTCTGGCCTTCAACCTCCAGCCGGCTCTGACCATGATTGGGAAGTACTTTTACAAGAAGCGACCCATCGCTAATGGTTTAGCCATGGCAGGCAGCCCTGTTTTCCTCAGCACCCTCGCTCCTTTAAACCAGTACCTCATTAACGTTTTCGGCTGGAGGGGTAGCTTCCTCATTCTCGGGGGGCTTTTGCTGAACTGCTGCGTGGCCGGATCCCTCATGAGGCCGCTGCCTCAGCCTCCGAAGAAGGACGAGGCCAACAATGTTGAAGAGGCTCCAGCTGTCAAGACGGAGAAGCCTACAGCCTGGCAGACGCTCAACAAATACCTGGACCTGTCGCTCTTCAAACACAGAGGCTTCCTCATCTACCTGTCAGGAAATGTCATCATGTTCTTGGGCTTCTTCGCCCCCATTGTGTTCCTCTCTCCGTACGCCAAGGACAACGGTGTGGACGAGTACTCCGCGGCTTTCCTGCTCTCCATCCTTGCCTTCGTGGACATGTTCGCTCGACCCTCCATGGGGCTGCTGGCAAACTCACGCTGGGTGCGTCCGAGGATCCAGTACTTCTTCAGCTTTGCCGTTCTCTATAACGGCGTGTGCCATGTCCTGTGCCCGCTGGCACAGGGTTACTCAGGCATGGTGGTGTATGCCGTCTTTTTCGGGTTCGCCTTTGGTATGGTGAGCGCCGTGCTCTTCGAGACGCTGATGGACCTGGTAGGAGCTCAGAGGTTCTCGAGCGCCGTGGGCCTCACCACCATCGTCGAATGCTGCCCCGTGCTTATTGGACCTCCACTGGCTGGTAAGTGCTTAAAAGCAAATGACAAAATCCACCCGCGTAGAGTGGGCCATATTTAGAGTCGCCAACTTCAGTGGAAAAGAAGAGTCAATTGATAAACAGTGAAGAACGCAATAGCCTATTATTGTACCAACAGCAACAAAACTCTGAAGCACAAGTGTGCATAAAGTCAAGTCAGATTCATTTCTATAGAGAGCATTGTCTTAAAGCAGCTTTACAATTTTAGATTATCTTCTAATATCTAAGTCCAATCACAAACTGAGCAAGGAAGGAAAAACTCCCTAAACATTATAAGGAAGAAACCCTGGGGGACCAAGATTCAGAAAGGGACCCGACCTCCTTGGGTGGCTTAGATGATATATGCAAGAATTAACTAAGTTATCTAATTAATATATTTATAGTAATAGTTAACACAGAGAACATATTTAAAAATATAATCATTAATAATAACAATGTTACAGTTCGCCAATAAAAACCAGCAAACTGTGAAAACAAAACAAAAAGGGTTTTAGGACCCAATAGCAGTTAGCTCCAAATAGAGGTGATGAACCAAAAATAAGCAAATCATCATCATCATCATTTTCCTGGCGCCTGTCCCCTATGCGGGGTCGCCCACTGCCATTCGATGCGACCGAGCATACTCCAGCTGACGCGTCGCTCTGTCTGTCACCAGAGACCACCCTCAAACCAGGCCAATTTAGTGTAATCAGTTAACCTAACATGCATGTCTTTGGACTGTGGGAGGAAACCGGAGTGCCCGGAGTAAATCCACACGGACACAGGGAGGACATGCAGACTCCACACAGAAAGGACCCAGGCTGCTCCACCCTGGGATTGAACCCAGGACCTCCTTGCTGTGAGGTGGCAATGCCACCCACTGAGCCACTGTGCCACCCAACCAAAAATAAGCAAATAAAAGAACTAAATAATCAACAAATGAATGAAACAAAAAGAACAAAACAGGCCCGATAACAACGCGAGACCCGATCCCTGGTCGCCAATGTCAGGGACGAATGTTCTAAGCTTGCGACACCAGGACGCTGAGGTTTGAACACACAAAAGAAAAGATAAGGTTAATGGCAGACACAGGCTCAAAACAAAGTCACAAGCCGTAAAGAAAAATGAAAGAAAAAATAGAGTAACTTAAGGAGTGCCTCAAGCAGCAGCGCGTCCCAAAATGAAAGTAAAAAGATTAAATGAATGGAGTGCTGAAGCACAGGTCGGACATGGGCGCTACTGAGTTGATCTCCGCTCCGAAAAGGTCAGCGGCGCCGAGGAATGCCTCTCCAAAAGACTCTCTGAAGCAACGCGCTGGATCGGGGGATTAAGTCCGTGCCGATCGCTAGGAAATCGGGATGGGACGTGAGGAGAGGTTGGTAGCGGTGTGGAGCTTTCCTTTGCCTAGCTACTAAGCCCTGACAGGTCACCTCGAGCCTTTCAGCTCTACTCGGCTGACCCTCTTTGCAGGATCAGTCGTACCGGTAGCCCTAACTGAGCAAAAAGCCGATAGCGTGCCGAGATTAATGCGGGAGTGTCCCGGGGTAAGGATGCGACAACTGACAGCGCCAAAGCATGCTCTTAAATAGAACAGATTCACCTCCCTTGTTATGTGCAGAATGGAAAGGACATCACTGCTGTACATTCAGCTTTGCAGCCTTTACCAGACGCCCTTATCCAGAGCGACTTACAGAAGTGCGTTGTATTCTTCCTAGTAGAGATGACCTCTTGCTAATACAAAATATAATATAATAATTAATAATTATATAATCAAATAGTGAAAATAAATAAATAAATTATAATAATTATATAAATATAATAATTAAATTAATAATTATTTAATCCAGTAAACAGAGTCACTGTAGGATCTCATGTCCTTGGTGGGAAAATTTTGGTGGTATGGCATCCTCAGTCATCCGGAGGAAGGAGAGAGTTACTGCCTTCTGTGGTCTGGGTAACAGTGTGCAGGAAGGTGATGGAAGAACAGCTTGGGTGGAGCCGGATCGGAGGAACATCTTAGTGGGACTGGAAAGGAGGAACATCTTAGTGTGTGGGCTGGAACTGCCTTTATGAGTGTTGGTCCTTCCAAGGTTTCTCCTTATAATGTTTGAGGAGCTTTTCCTTGCCACTGTCATCCCAGACATGCTCAGTTAAAGCTTTGGGGTTAGATTTTTGTAAAGCTGCTTTGAGGCAATGCTCCATTGTCAAAAGAACTATAGAAATAACTTTGACTTTAACCTATGCATTTATGTAATTTAGCAGACGCTTCTAACTTCTAACTGATACATTCATACAATCTAAGCAATTGTGGGTGAAGGGCCTTGCTCAAAGTTCTTCTTTAAAGAAATACACTTTTGTCTTTCCGTCGCTGCTTTCTAGGCAAACTAGTGGACATCACCAAGAACTACAAGTACATGTACATCTGCTGTGGCACTGTGGTGATCTTCGCCAGCATCTGGCTGTTCATCGGTAACTTCATCAACTACCGCCTGCTGGATCGAGAACGCAAGCAAGAAGAGAAGCTCAATAAGCAGGACGGCAGCGAGGCCTTGCAGGAACTTCGTGCGAAAGACGACGACGACGTCATGCAGAGGGAAACGAACATTTAAATTTCAGCCCCGCTGAATCTCCATAGGCACGGAGAGCGCAACGAACAACTGCCAACACGACACACAGCTGCTGGGAGGGAAACTGTGGAGGTGGCATCTGGAGGGAAATGTGAAATGACTGGGAATTGTAATGAGCTGTACGATAGGTGTTAAAAAGCCGGTAGACCGTGGAGACAAATTAACACAATAATAAGACGTACTATAATCTGTTAAACCTTCTATTAGTGTATCACCTCAGGAACTAACCGGCAAATCCCAGATGATAGCGCTGCTGAGTTGAGCCTTACTGTCCCTTTGAGCACTGTGTTTAGCTATATGCTGAACCTATTCCAAAATCCGGCACGCGTTCACCAGCGACACTGTGTCCATCAGCTGTCCACTGCGGTGAGTTGCACGCCTGTACATGCTGCACTATAACCGATAAATATTTATTCACTCCAGCATAACGTAGCCAAATGTGCGTCATTATGCATGTGTTATTAACACGGGCCTTATAACACTTCTGACCAAAAGGATTAATGCTTGTATAAGCAGATATGCAAGATATTCATATATACAGTACTGTGCAAATGTCTTAGGCCACCATTAGTTTGTTTTAGCACTGGCATAATGGCCATATTTCCGACTGGACCCAAAATCTCAGACTTGGATTCGTCACTTCATAAGCCTGTTTTCCATTGATCTTCATTCCAATTTTTGTGAGCTTTAGTTTATCTTAGCCTTTTCACCCTGTTCCCCTTCCAAAAAGGTGGTTTCTTGACTATTACCCTTCCAAAAAGACTGTAAGACCCTGGTGAAGCTGCCGGATGCTGCTATTGCTCAAGTGTAAGGCAAGGTCACACTAAATACTTACCCCTGAAGCTATAGAAGCTGTTTTTTTAATACTGGATACAAATTTTATGTATTTTCTGGTTGTATTCTAATGAAGAGACTGGGACATGATTCCATATGGACTTTATACCATTGCGAAAACAAAAATGTCTAATCTGCTGGTGGCCTAAGGCTTTTGCACACTACTGTATATTGTATAAAATAATCCACAGTATATACAGGGATATTCATTTGATATTATTAATGCATTTCTTAGAAAGTATGTAAGCTTCCTGGACAAAGCTTAGTCACATCCACTAATAGAATCTTTTATACCAAAGGTACAACGAAATTGTATGCAATCCTAATACAGTCGAATTGTGCTATGCACAGTGGCAGTGTTAACAACAAACCCATGTCTCAGCTGCTTATGAGAGTTATGGAGGCTTTCAGGCTTTCATTGCAACTAATGAAGAGGTCAAATGTGTGGTCGGCATCTTCCAGGGCTATTAGCTGGGACCAAAGTAACAAAGGCTACCATCAGTAACACACTACGCTGAGAGGGACTCAGATCCTGCAGTGCCAGGCGTGTCCCCCTGCTTAAGCCAGTACATGTCCAGGCCCGTCTGAAGTTTGCCAGAGAGCATATGGATGATCCAGAAGAGGATTGGGAGAATATCATGTGGTCAGATGAAACCAAAATAGAAACTTTTTGGTTAAAAACTCAACTCGTTGTGTTTGGAGGAAGAAGAATGCTGAGTTGCACCATACTTACTGTGAAGCAGGGGGGGTGGAAACATCATGCTTTGGGGCTGTTTTTCTGCAAAATGGACAGGACGAACTGATCCGTGTTAAGGGAAGAATGAACGGGGCCATGTATCGTGAGATTTTAAGTCAAAAAACCTCCTTCCATCAGTGAGAGCATTGAAGATGGAACGTGGCTGGGGTCTTCCAGCATAACAATGATCCCAAACACAGCTCGGGCAACTGAAGGAGTGGCTCCGTAAAAAGCATTTTAAGGTCCTGGAGTGGCCTAGCCAGTCTCCAGACCTCAACCCCATAGAATATTTGTGAAGGGAGTCGAAAAGCCCGTGTTGCCCCAAAACATCACTCCTCTAGAGGAGATCTGCATGGAGGAATGGGCCAAAATACCAGCTACAGTGTGTGCCAACCTGGTGAAGACTTACAGGAAACGTCTGACCTCTGTCTTGCATTGCCAAACAAAGGTTATGTTACAAAGTATTGAGTTGAACTTTTGGTATTGACCAAATACTTATTTTCCACCATGATTTACAGTTAAATTCATTAAACATCCTACAATGTGATTTCCTGGATTTGTTTTTCTCATTTTGTCTCTCATAGCTGAAGTGTACCTATGATGGAAATTACAGACCTCTCTCATCTTTCTAAGTAGGAGAACTTGCACAATCAGTGGCTGACTAAATACTTTTTTGCCCCACTGTGTAATAGCTGCAACCACAAATGTACTTCTCCTATAAGTAATAGGCCTTATAAATTCCTATAGGCCTCCTTATAACACCTAGTGCTACATTTGTGTATAAGCTATGAAAAGTAACCAGTGACTGTTGTTGGTGGATGTGACTGAGTTTTGTCTGGGCAGCTTATCTATTATAATATATTGCCTTAAATGTACAGACGTAATAACATGTCATAGACAGTATATACAGTGATCATCATATCTATCATATGGCATTACTAATCATGCTGATCCTTTTATCATCTAACGTTTTATCCACATAATAATCCAGTTAACGTTTATAGTACTTATAACAGGTGTGCATTGTTGTATCTCCTGCTTATTCATATCCGTTTGTACTTTATGAGAACGCTAGCTTTTCATAAAGGCACCCTTTTTTTAAACACAGTTTCAAAATGATTTCCCCCTTTCTTGCACCAAAGTCCATAACCTTTACTCAACCTGTACAGGGGACAAAATTGACACAAACAATATGAGACATTTCTTGGTAACATTTCAATATATGATGTGTGATAAAGCAACTGAAGGGTCTTGTTTAAGGGCCCAACAGCGGAAAAGTGGCAGTAGTGGCTGTTCATTCGCAGGAGCATGCTATCTGTGTATTTACACGTGCACTTCTTTTATTTGGAGATCAGCTAATCTAATTTGACCAGAGTGCCAACTTTTCGGTAAGACTCCATCTTTGCTTATCTCACATTTGCATTTCAAGTCATTCAGTCACTGTGTCCCTCTTATCCTTTGATTTTTTATATTAATTTTTTAATTTTGTTGTCTCATTTAGCTGTCTTTTTTGGCCTCTTTCTGTTTGTCTTTCTTTCTTTCTGTCTTACATTCCTTCTTTCTCTCCTACTTTCTTTTATGGTCTCTCACTTTTTCTTTGTCATTTCTTTTTTTTGTTACCCTTTGATTTTCTGTTGTCCACTTTCTTTTTTGTGTCCCTCAGTTTTTGATCCCTCCTACCTTCCTTTATTATTTTTTGGTCTCTCTTTTTTGTCTTCCTTCCTTCGTTCCTTACTTTTTTTTTAATTTTACTTTTAATTTGTTCTTTCTTTTTCTCTATTCCTTTCTTTTGTGTTGCCCTATAATAATATGTTGTCTGTCACTTTTTTGATCCATCCTACCTTCCTTTCTTTTACTCTATGATTATCTCTCTCCTTTATTCTTTTTTGGTCCATCCCTTTTTGTCTTCCTTCCTTCCTTCCTTCCATCTTTCCTCTTTTCTTTCTTCCGTCCTTTCTTTTTTTTTTTGCTCTATGATTATCTCTCTTCTATGTTCTTTTATAGCCTCTCACTTTTTCTTTGTCCTTTCTTTTTCTCTATTCCTTTCCTTTTATCTGTTATATATGTTCTTTCTTCTGTGTCCTTCACTTATTTCTGATCCTTCCTTTATTTTGTTTTATTATTATCTCTGTCCTATTCATTTTTGATCTCTCCCTTATTTCTCTTCCTTCCTTCCATTATTCCTCTTTTCTTTCTTCCTTCCTTCTTTTCTTTCTTTTTTTGTTCCTTGTTGATCTGTCACCCACATTCTTTCATTTGTGTCTCTTGCTGTTTTTCTTCCCTCCTTCCCTTCTTTTTCCCCCTTTTCATTCTTTCTCTTCCTTTTCTCTTCTCTATCTCTCCTCTACATGCTATATCAGTATCTCTCGCTTTTCTTTATTCTCCCTCTTTGTTCATTTCATTCATTTTGATCTTACTCTTTCCTGTAGATGTCCCTCTCTCATTCTTCACAACTTCCTTATTCATCTTTTTCTTGTGAGCACTTGGCATTTCCAGCAGGAAATGTAACAGTAGTTAGAGCAATGCAAATAGTTTTAACTGTACTTGAATTTGTACGAGGAATAATCTGTTCTTCTTGTTTGTGTGAGTTCTTTTAAGGAGTTGTTTTTAAAAATCCAGGAGCAAGGGGATTTATTGATATTAGTATTGTACAGTAGTAATAAGTTGCATAGACTTTACAGTATGACTAATACTTATTTATCTCCTAAAAACAACACACTGTGGCTGAAGCTTTCTATGTGCGAAGTCTATTTATTTGGTAAAATCATTGCATATCAGTTGTGTCATCTGTACCACAAGGGGTCACTATAGGGAAAGGTACACTTTTTTGTGTCACTAAAGACAAATGATTTAAGGGAAATCGTATTTAGAAAGGGAAGAAGACGTCCATTTCAATTGTGTATGAACCAGCACAGACTGAAAATGAAGCAGCTTTGGGTTTTGATCAATATGATGGTGTTTCGCTGGGAATTAGAGTGCACATGGATAGTTTATGGAAATGTGTTTTGTTTATTATGATGAACGATGGATATTGCGTTTTTATACTGGTCATTCAGTCGATTTTCAAATGTAATGTTATATTTCATGCTGATGTATTTATCTGAGCATTTAGGAGTATGTAGGAGCATGTATCTCTATCTAAATAGTAAGGTCCTCCTTTAAGGTGTCAGAAGGACGTACAATATAAGAGACTCTGTCTGTCATCTGCAGTCTCTGTGTTTCTGTCTCCTAAAACCAGAGCCTCTGGTAAAGTGGAACATTCAGGAAACACACTAACTTAAAAGTGTAGACTTTTAAAATCTCTAGACTTTTAAATCTGGACTTCAAGTGCCGTGGAGCCATAGTGGACTTTAAGGGGCCAGGATACCGGACGCAAATTTGAAAGACAACTAACACCTCACCTCATTAGACACAAGATATGAGCCAGGAGGGTTCAGCATAGCAAAAGAGCGCTACACTGGTTCGTATCTCACCTCCAGCGAGGTGAGGTTTCAACTGCATTTCAAATTGTCGCTTGATGCCCTGGCTCTTTTACATACAGAGTTATGGTTTCCTGGCACAGAAAATACGCCCCCACATTACAGTTGCTCTCAACTCCAAATGAAGCTTACGGATCCAGTATTACTACATGTAATACCCTTGATGTCGAATACTTTTGATTAAGGTGCATTTATACGAACAGCTTCCATGTGATACCTGGTGCAAATGTATGATCGGTCAGTACCCTAGCTTTTTATTGTCCTGTATCTAGGAGTGGGAAAGGTCTGGACAACCCCTTCTAAACAGTTATCTCTGTTATTTCACAATTTTTTGGATATCAGCTCACAACATTGTTCACAACCATGTTTCAAGGTCTAGTGGAAAACAAGCAAGAAGAGTAAAGGTGGTGGCAGTAGCAAAGGGAACAATTTCCATACTAATTTCCGTGTTTTTAGATATTAGAGCTAAAGTATTGTGTGTCCGCAAACCTTTGAACATGCTGGTACCTCGGTTCTCGTTGTTAATTCGTTCCAGAAGGCTTGTCGAGAACCGAAAACAACAAATCCATAAGGAATAAAATAAACTGAATGAATCCGTTCCAGACCCCCAGAAAATCCACCCTGTATAACATTATATACATTAATGGAGGTGTATTGTACAGGAGCTCCCTGATTTATGATGGAGATATTTTCAACAAATCCATCATAAGTTAAACGTCATGAACTGAGGAATTTAATGAGTGTTTGGTAGAGCGTCTGTACTGTATCATAGCAGAGCGGAAGTAAGTTCATTACATTTACAGCATTTAGCAGACGCCCTTATTCAGAGCGACTTATAATCAATACAATCCAAGCAGTTGTGGGTTAAGGGCCTTGCTCAAGGACCCAACAGTGGCAGCTTGGCAGAGGTGGGATTTGAACCCTGGACCTTTTGGGCCATAGTCCAGTACCTTACCCACTAGGCTACAAAGTCCACACATGTTGAAAAATGTTGAAAAAAGTGTTGAAAATTTTCATGTAGTTTAGTGTGGAATGGATTGAAAGTGAAAAACAAAGCACTTACTCTATTGATGAACTCATAGCTGCTAAGCTAACTGCAGCCTTTGTTCTGGAGCATTCAGTTCCTG
The DNA here is from genome assembly GCA_025084515.1 of Ancistrus triradiatus. Lineage (NCBI taxonomy): Eukaryota > Metazoa > Chordata > Actinopteri > Siluriformes > Loricariidae > Ancistrus > Ancistrus triradiatus. The sequence goes on from JAJAGP010001951.1 coordinate 37,991, forward strand.
TTTTGCTCTTATAAATTAACCTTTTTAGGACCAATGGAGACTTATTTGCACTAAGAAAAAACACGCTAACACTAGCGGAGATCTTTTCTGAGAGTCTTCTCTGAATCGGAATCACTGAATCGTGAATCATGAATCGAGTTTCGGCTGAAACGAGTCGCGTGGGTCGATCATACAACTTTAAGCAAATGTGCCGAGTACCGAGCGAACGGCGAGAACCGAGACGAATTTTTCTAGTCAAAATGCGTCTAGAACCGAATTCGACGAGTTCCGAGGTGGTCGAGAACCGAGGTACCACTGTATTACCATACCATGTATGCTTGTATTATGGTATGCCAAAAGACCATTAATGTGTACCAGTATAAGCACCAGTCATGCAAGAAGAGCCCATGAACTGAAATAAACTTATTAGCTGGCTTTTATTTTAAAACACACGCGCCAAAGAGAAACAAATCATTTGAACTCATCTCATGATACTCATGATAGTATTGTTTGAGCACCAGAATTTCGATCTAATCATCTGTCATTCAATGTATTTATTATGATACACTGAGATCTTGTGTCGCAGATTAGCCAGTTTGCTAGCCACTCCTTGTTAGCGGTGTTCTGGTGACATAAAAAGTGGTTATCAAGGTACATACTGACATATTTGCTGCTAAATTATTTGCAGTTCAATTATGATGGATGTTTTTAAAGATGTTCACTGAGACTGAATTGCCAATACAAGAACAACACACACTGTTTATTAGCGTTTTGGTATCCATGCTTAGCTGCTACTTGCTGAATGGTAGCTGGATTTTGACATGTTGCTAATGAATGTTTAGCACAGTTTGACGCTCTGAATATCTTACATGCCATAGAAATACATGCATTTGACACAATTGGCTGCTGTTAGATTAATTTCCATTCATGTAATTGTAATAACTGGAAGCTAACACACATTAGCTTTAATAGTCTACCTGCTATTATGGGGATTTCTTAGTTAACATATTGTTTAATACACACATATGTTGATACGTGTATTTTTAAGATGTTTAGTAGGTCCTTGGCTATGAACTTTGTTACATTGATTTTTAAAATGATAGGTTTAGCGGATCTAACAGGACGTCTGTTATTAAAAGAACAAAGTGGATGAATCAGGAAAAAAAGCTGTATAGATTTGATGACTGAACACAAAGAGTGGTCCTCTTATAACGTTTCTCCAATCAAATGTAATGTGTGCACCCGCACTGCAGTGTTACATGTCATGTAAGGTCGTCCTGTCATGGTGATGTTTCACAAATACTGTGACTCAAACAAAATCACGAGGTTGTACAGATATCATACAGCTGATTTTGTGTACAGTTGGAGCCCATCATGGACTTTGGATGTTCATGTTAATATTTGTGTTCATGCTCCAGCCAAATGCATTAAAACTTGAATTTATAACCAATAACTTTGCCTTCTCCTTAATATGTACTAACATTGGAGTCTGTAACACCCATGAATTATAGATATAATCTGCATATGTTTTTATTTCAGCTTTTTTGTGATGAGAAGTAAAAATGATGAGTACTGAGCAAATGTTTCCCATAAGGAATAATGTAAATTGAATGAATCCCTTCCAAACCCCCAGAAAATCCACACTGTTTAACATTATATGCATTAATGGAGCTGTATTGATTTATGATGGGGATATGTTCAACAAATCCATCCTAAGGTAAACGGATCATGAACTGATGAGTTTAAGGAGTGTTTGGTAGAGCGTCTGTACTGTATCATAGCAGAGCCTGTGACAAGTAATGATAAATATGTTAATGTTTAAAACACTTACATTTAATTTACAGTTGGCGAAAATCATTAACACAAAGCTTATTTTATAATAAATTGCTGAAAAATATCATGTCATTTAGTGAGGAATGGATTGAAAGTGAAAAAGAAAGCAAAACACTTACTCTATTGGTGAACTCAGGGCGCTAGCATAGCTGTCAGGATAACTGCAGCCTGTGTTCTGAAGCATTCAGTTCCTGTTTTGCTTTTGGTTGGCTCTTATAAACTAACCTTTTTAGGACCATTGGAGACTTATTTGCACTAAGAATACACAATAAAAATAGCAGAGATCTTCTCTGAGAGTCTTCGCTGAATCGTGAATTGTGAATCATGAATCGAGTTTCGGCTGAAACGAGTCACGTGGCTCGATCATATGAGTTTAAGAAAGTGCGCCGAGTACCGAGTGAACGATGAGAACTGAGACAAATATTTCTAGTCAAAATGCATCGAGAACCAAATTCGACGAGTTCCGAGGTGGTCGAGAACCAAAGTACTGGTGTACATTACATTGTCATGTCAGGCCATCCCTGATGAGGTCCACCGTACCGACACAGCCCTTTGAGCTACTCAAAGGAAAGTGAAATCCTCTGGCAAAGCAAACTCAGACAAACAACAAATACAATCAACAAACTCACAGCGAAATGGTCCTGGGTTCGAGAAGTCTGTAGCCAGGTTTCCATCCAATGTTTTTAAATGTTATGCACATTTATGAAATTTCAAATAAAGTCGTGTTTCCAGCTACTACAGTTATGCGAAGAAACTTCAGATAATGTAGGCTAACTATTAGAGGTGGCACTGAAAAAAAACAAGAAAAAAGTTTGTGAACCCTTTAGAATTTTCTATATTTTTGCATAAATATGACCTAAAACATCATCAGATTTTCACACAAGTCCTAAAAGTAGATAAAGGGAACCCAGTTAAACAAATGAGACAAAAGTATTATACTTGGTCATTTATTTATTGAGGAAAATGATCCAATATTACATATTAGTGAGTGGCAAAAGTATGTGAACCTTTGCTTTCAGTATCTGGTGTGACCCCCCTGTTGCAGCAATCACTGTCACTAAACGTTTCCTGTAGCTGTTTGATCAGTCTGCACACCGGCTTGGAAGGAATTTTAGCCCCTTCCTCCTTTACAAACAGCTCATCAGCTCTGGGAATGTTGATTCATTAAAAGCCAACCATTAATCCGATCTAAATGTAACAAAACCGATTTTGTTTTGTTTTGGTCGATCAGGTGCCCCTAGGCCCTCACCCTGCTCCGATTAAGTGGATAAAGAAAGTAAATAATGAATATCATTATTCAGGAAAGTGGGACCCACAACAAGTGGGAAACGATGCAGGATATCCAGGTGGTTCACATTAGTAAATGTGCTCTCCTGACTGGTTTGTAACCCACTCTGATGCCTGGCAGTTTTGAAGCAGACATAGCGCGGCCCCTTTGGTGGTGGCCTGAAACCGAGGCAGGGGGTTGGCCCATTTCACTCGCGCTGCCATTTGGACCAATTTTTCCTGTGACCCTAATTTGAAATGAGTGGGTATGAAAATGAATACATGAATGGATCTTATATCCCTCCACTGGAGGGATATAAGAATCCCAAAGCTATAGCAAGCCAGTCAAATGACGTGATCATGGGACCATACAGCATGTGCTTCGGCTATTTTAATAACTTTTATATATACACCGTGTATGTACTGTATTATTTATTACAAAACTAAAGGCCTGTATTTTTCCCCCAGCTCCACCTTTGAAGAGTCCTCGTTGCTTAGATCCTATTTAGTCTAAAGCTAAAGGCTGAGCCCTGCACATGTACCGGTGTTTAACAATCTATCTAGGAGCTGCTCTGACTGAAGCTGCAGCCCCTCTGGCAAGGTTTCCGGCTACATTTTAATGGGATGCTGATGGTCAGGTCTGAGTACAAAGAGCAGAGCAAGTTGAGGGGATCACCTTTGAATCATGTGGCAACGCTGGAGGCATTACCGGAACAAGAGTAGGAGTTAAATGCAACACGGTTTGACCTTCAAACATTCCTGGAGTTTCTCTCTGTAACCTAATGAGCTCGCCTGCTTTCTGCTGGATTCAGGAGCTAGTGATTACCCATCTGTTTTATCATTAGGAGGTTGATTTTCTCGGTAAATTATTACTTTTTCTCATTATGTTTATTAAGGTCTGAAAGTAGGACTCATTATATTGCCAATATGGCATTTAGTTAAAACGTTTTGATGTAATAAAGATACATTACGTTGGTATTTAGAGTATTAATTACCCATTTAACATAGAGGTAAGCGTCATTTTATGACCTTATGAATAAACGTCTGGTCGCTTTAATGGCCGAGGTCTTAACAGTTATAATAAATTAATTATAATACAGTGGTGCTTGAAAGTTTGTGAACCCTTTAGAATTGTCTATATTTTTAAACGTTTCCTGTAGCTGTTGATCAGTCCTGCACACCGGCTTGGAGGAACTTTAGCCCATTCCTCCGTACAGAACAGCTTCAGCTCTGGGATGTTGGTGGGTTTCCTCACATTAGCTGCTCGCTTCAGGTCCTTCCACAACATTTTCATTGGATTAAGGTCAGGACTTTGACTTGGCCATTCCAAAACATGAACTTTATTCTTCTTTAACCATTCTTTGGTAGAACGACTTCTGTGCTTAGGGTCGTTGTCTTGCTGCATGACCCACCTTCTCTTGAGATTCAGTTCATGGACAGATGTCCTGACATTTTCCTTTAGAATTCTCTGATATCATTCAGAATTCATTGTTCCATCAATGATGGCAAGCCGTCCTGCCCAGATGCAGCAAAACAGGAACAAACCATGATACTACCACCACCATGTTTCACAGATGGGATAAGGTTCTTATACTGGAACGCTTTTCTTTTAAACCAAAAAGATCTATTTTGGTCTCATCCATCCACAAAACATTCCTCCAATAGCCTTCTGGCTCGTCCACGTGATCTTTAGCAAACTGCAGACCAGCAGCAATGTTCTTTTTGGAAAGCAGTGAATGAGTCCACTTGAAGTAACAAGAATTTCCAGAACAGGCGCTGAAGTATCACCTTTTAAACCTTTAAGCCGGGGGAATCCAGAGTGGTGTTACTCACAGCACTCAAATGATCGGCACTCGACACTTCTAGGTATATATATAGGTGAATCGGCATGGTGCTTGTGCTAGGCAGAGTTTAGGCTTCGGTTGGTGTGTAGATGGTAGCGTTCCACTCGTGTTTTCAGTGGTTACAGATCGTTTGTACACAGGTTTATACCTGGCTAGATTACAGGTTGTGTTGGTTTTCTACATTTCTGCAGGGAACAAACTGGAGCCACTGCAACCAGAAGGTAACTTAATATTATATGTTATTTGGTAGTTTATTCATTTCTTTATTTTTTAAAGTTTTAACAACACTTTTTCTTAGATGAGATCATAAAGTCTCCAGTCCCTAACCCTGGAGAATACAGGACACATACCCTGGATCAAATGCACTAGATCAAATGGACCACACAATGGTGTCACTTATCTAAACCATTAGTGATACCAATTGCTGACTTTATGTACTTTTTCCACCACCTCACAGCAAGAAGGTCCTGGGTTCAATCCCAGGGTGGAGCGGCCTGGGGTCTTTCTGTGTGGAGTCTGCATGTTCTCCCCATGTCCGTGTGGGTTTACTCCAGGTACTCTGGTTTCTTCTCACAGTCCAAAGACATGCATGTTAGGTTAACTGATTACACTAAATTCGCATAATGGTTATCTAGAATATCTATGCAATAAATAATAAAAAAAAAATAACGCAACCAGATAGAAATGTCAGATTGCTGCAAAACCCGGCATACAGTCCTGTCTCAGGCAGATATGTAAATCATTACAGGTGTGGTCTGAATAAACACTGGCACTAGAGGGCATAAAAGTGCCTCCCCCATTGGATCTCAGAGGCTACTTTTGGGTAGTGTACCTCTTGGTGAGAGACTGTTGACTGCTAGACAAGCCTTTACGACTTAAAGACATTTTGCCCAGTTGATAAACTTTGAGAGGGGACAAATCACTGGACTGAGTGAAGCAGGATGGTTGTTTTGACAAATTGCTCTCCATCTAGGGCGTTCTGATCTAGCTGTTAGGAGGTGTTGGGAGCAGTGGTTTTATGGGGGCACACACACATATGGTGAACAGGCTCTGCTCAGACAGACCACCAGTAGAGAGGATCGTTTGAACCACCGACAAGCACGAGCAGCTATCACAGTTTTGTTGTCCACCATCCAGACACAGGGGGCACCTTCACTACACACCCCTGTCTCTGCATGGATCACTTCCAGGTGCTTAGCAGAAGGAAATTTGTTGTCACAGAGCCCATTATGTGTCCTGCCATTGACAGCCAGCCACCGTCACCTTCGTTTGCAGTGTCCTGAAGAGAAACCTGGACTGCTATGGTGGAACCATATTGTCTTAGTAATGAAATCCACATTCGTTTGGGATCAAAAGTGTCGGGTTCAAGTATGGAGGGCCTCGTGGTGAGTGCTTCCATCCTGCCCTTTTCCTGTGTGAGTGACACACTCCCCCCCCGCTGCTGGTGATGAGCTGGGAACCATCGCATACGACAGGCATTTCACCCCTAGTTGATACGCGGACCTGAACACTCAGCGATATGTGGCAGGACATCCGACGCAACATGTGTTGCATTTCATGGCAGTGGCTTCCAGCAGTATATGCTGAGACACACAGCAAGGGTTCCCCTTTCTTTGTTCTGGCCCGGTTGCCAGATTTACGCTCTTTAAAGCATTTATGGGACCAGCTGGGAAATGCCAGCTTCAGGAACCTACAAGTTGCAAGGATCTACGGCCCTGGCTGCACTCACCTGTGGGCAAATTTGCTGCTGCATACCATATGGAACCTTCCTGCCTCCATTACCCACTGTATCTCTCTTTTATCCAGGCCTAGAGGCGGTCTGACAGGGAACTAGAGCTTTCTTTCACTTGTGGGCAGTTTTTTCCAATAAAAGCGAATCCTTTGCTCTGATATTGTAATCCACTTATTATCATTACATTCACACATAAAAAGTAATTCATTTTCCAACAACTTCTTCCCTGTGAAGCAAACCTGACGAACTTGCAGTTTGATACAAGGTTGTAGGCAAACTAAACTTTTTTTTTTTTTTTTTTTTTTTGTTTTTTTTTCTAAAACTTCAATTCATCTGGTTTTGAATTCTAAGCGTCATCCTTTATTAAAGAATACTTAAGACTAAATATAGGATAATAGTAGATTTATATGGTATAAGCGACTGAGCTATTTCAAGTCACGGTAAATGTATCAGTATGCATCAAGCTAACGCGAATATAAGTGAACCACTTCTCTGTGTTTGAATGGGTCCGCCGTGGCCCGAAGGATGGCAGAGCGTGAGCGACAAGCTGCCCTCGGGTGCCCTGACAAGCCTCGCATAACCTCTTTATTTGTCTGCTCCGCTTTCAAATGTTTTCCCTATTTAACCTTTCCGTCCGTGAAATCTCCCCTGCGCCGGCGCTCGCGTGCCGAGGTGTTTAGATCGCGGTTTACACAAAGGCCCTGCAGGCAATCGGACCGCAGAGCATCCGTTCTACTGAATAGCATTTAGATTTCAGGCTTCATAAAGCTACGGGCCTCGTAAGCCCAAAGTGTCCCATCACTGTAAAGATTATGAATAGAGTAATCGCCGATCATACATGATTGATCTTTCATCCTTGTCCTCTACTACAGCCTGCACTTCATTCTGGAACTTGTCGTCGTCATTAATCATTGTCCCACCGCAGCGTCTTTAACAGAAAGCAGAGTCCAGACTCCTAATAAGCAGCACAAGCTGAAGTGTAAATGTTTTTTTTTTTATTGTTTTGATTTTTTTGGGAAGCAAGAGCTTTAAAGAAGTGTTTTGCTTAGAGGGGAAAACACTAATACAAAGCCTTCAGGTAGGGGGAGTCGCTCCTTCTGATTTCAAACCTTCACCGTGTTCCTTCAGTCTTCAGCTGTTCTTTAGCTGAAACGCACACTAGACGACTTTGAAAAGATTCTGAAAGATTTTTAAAGACTAAAGCTTGACACCTCTCACAGCTAAGAGGTTTTGTGGCAGAGTAGAGCAGTATGATGATTCTGCAAAGACGTGGGAATCATTCATGGTCACAATTGAAGACTGCAACATGATTTCTTTTGAGATTAGTTATAAAACACATTGTATTATGTATTATGTTTTGTTTGTATAGTATACAGTTTTGCTTTGAATTTTCTATATTTCTGCCTAAATATGACCTAAAACATCAGATTTTCACACAAGTCCTTTCAACACAGTTAAACAAATGAGACAAAATAGTATACTTGGTCTTTATTTATTGAGAAAATGATCCAATATTCCTATCATGAGTGGCAAAGTATGTGGACCTTTGCTTTCAGTTCTGTGGACCCCCCATGTGCACACTACCTGCACTAAACATTTTCCGATAACTGTTTGATCAGTCCTGCACACCGGCGTGGAGGATTTATCCCATTCCTCCGTCAGAAAGCTTCAGCTCTGGGATGTTTGGTGGGTTTTTCCTCCAATTAGCTGCCTCGTTCAAGGTCAGGTCCTTCCACAACATTTCCAGTGGAGTAAGGTCAGGACTTTGGACTTGGCATTCCAAAACAATGAAAACTTTATTCTTCTTTAAAAACCATTCTTTGGTAGAACGGGCTTTGTGCTTAGGGTCCGTGTCTTGCTGCATGACCCACCTCTCTTGAGAATTCAGTTTTCATGGCAGATGGCCCTGACATTTTCCTTTATCTTCTCGTGATATCATTCAGAATTCATTGTTCCAGGCACTGATTGAACAATCCGTCCTGCCCCAATGCAGCAAAAACAGGGCCAACCATGATACTACCGAAACCATCACCACCATGTTTCACAGATGAGAATAAGGTTCATTCTTCCAATAAGCTTTCTGGCTCGTCCAAAAAAACCCCGTGATTCTTTAGCAACTGGCAGACGAGCAGCAATGTTGTTTTTGGGAGCAGTTTGGCCTTTCTCCTTGCAAGCCTGCCATGCCACACCATTGTTTCAGTGTTCTTCTGATGGTGGACTCATGAACTTACATTAGCCAATGTGAGAGAGCCTTCAGTTTCTTAGAGTTACCCTGGGGGTCCTTTGTGACCTCACCAACTATTACTGGCCTTGCTCTTGGAGTGATTCTTTGTTGTCGAACCACTCCTGGGAGGGTAACAAGGTCTTGAATGTCCTCCATTTTGTAACACAATCTTTCTGAGACTGACTGTGGATTGATGGATTCCCAAACTCTGTAGAGATGGTTTTTGTAACCTTTGCAGCCTGATTAACATCTACACTCTTTTTCTGAGCTCCTCAGCGATCTCCTTGTTCGTGCCATGATACACTTCCACCAAACTGTTGTGAAGAGCATACTTTGATAGATCCTTGTTCTTTAATCTTTAAATAAAACCGGTGCCCACTCACACCTGATGGTCATCCCATTATTGAACACTGACTCATCTCACCTTCAAATAAACTGCTAATCCTAGTAGGTTTCACATACTTTTGTTGGCCACTCACTAATATGTAATATTGATCATTTCCTCATAAATATCATGAATTGGTTGACAACGACGGTCAACGGCGGCGGGCCCTGACTCATTAAAAGTTTAAGCAGTTGGTAATTTTTATCCAGTCCCCAAAATGCATCACCACACAATATATACCAAAATATTATAGTAACTACACACACAACACATCACACCCACCACAACAAACACACACACACCAGATGCGTAATATATATATATATATATATATATCATATATATAATATATATAATATATATAGATTATTATATAGCGGGGCGATGTGAACGAGAAATGTGGACTGCTATGGGCTGGGACTGTCTTAACTTTAGCGAATAATCCAGGTTCCATTTAGGATCCGATGAGGTCAGGTTCAAGTAATGGAGGCCTGCTCGTGGTAAGCGGCTTCATTCATCCCTGCCTTGCTGTTGAGCAACACCCAGCCCAAATTCTGCTACTGATACGGGGACACTACATATCAGATAAATGTGCAGGACACCCTGTAGCCCCAGACAATTTCTTGAGCACCCCTAAAAAGGGGCTAGACATGCCTATGGAGATAGAATTTCAGAGAATACTGCAAAAATGGATGCATCAAGTATGCATCAAGCATAATGCATTCTCCTCCCCAAAATAATTGTAAACACTTTACACTATTTTTAATTAATCAGACAACAAAGGTTTATCCATATCTCTGGGATGGTGAATTCTATTTCTGTGATGAATATAAGATGTGTATTATAGTTTTGCATAAGTATTTCGTTTACATTAAGTAGTGTAGTGGGGGTTTTAAAAGAAGAACTGCTCTAAAAATGTGGCAAAGCTGCAGTTTGTTCGACTTAAATGCAATGACAGTGTTGGAAAGAGTTGATGAGAACTATTGTTTGGGTTAAACATCATAATTTACTGCATTACTGAATATTATCATGTCTACTTAAGAGCAATTTTGCAGCATGTCTAAAAAAAATCCAAAGTATAGAAAGGCTTTTTCAAGAAATACATTTAGTAGCATGTACTTTTATACTGTTACATGACTAAACCATATAAGCCAGCTTTTAGTTCAGCTTTTACTTGTTTTAATCAGATTAGTAGTACTTTTACTTAAGTGAAGAACTTGTGTACTTCTGCCCCTGCTGGTGTGTGGCAAAACTACACAGAGAACGAGACATAAACATTTGAAGAACATGACAAACTTTACACATAGCTCCTGAAGGCAAGGATCAAACTTGATACCTTAATAGGTCTAATTCATTCATCGTCACTAACTTGTATGTCCTAATGAGGGTTGCAGTCAATCCAGAGCATATTCCAGGGAACACCGAATGCACCAACACATATGATATGGACATGTGTAGAACATACCAAACTCCACCCAGACAGTAAGGGTGAGAAAAATGTGTTTACTGAAAATAAAAGTTCTACACAAAGTTCGGCACATTGTTAAACCAAACCAAAGGCAGAACTTTTACTGCTTGCTGTACATTTACCACCAATTACTGTTTATATGACACTTCTTTGCTTATTATTCCAAAAGTAGGGCATCATTGCTCAATGTGGAGAAAATTAACGCAAGAATGCTGACGCTCTTAAACGTGACGGTTCAAGGATGGCGGCTTTATTGGGTTATGGTTATTTATAAGCTTTAAAAATGCTAATAAGTTTAGAAATGGGTTAGGCTGACTCCAGAGCACTTTGCTTTAACACATATAGCGGACTGAGAAGCAGTTTCACCAACTCTGTTCAGGGGAAGCAGCTAAAGCTTTCTCAAAAGGTGGGTAGAAGATGACGTCACTTATGAAGACACTTCATAACAACAAAGTGGAATAATACAGCTTTATCCGATAAATAATAATACCAGCATGGAAAATAATGGATTAGAGCTCATCCCTTATTAAGAATGAGCCACAAACAAACTCCCTCAGACCATAACAGAGTTCATTGTCTTCCCCTCCCTTCCTCTGGCTGACTGAGCATGCCATGCTGACGACACAAGAACTTACAGTGATTCTTGTGATACAGTGATTTCCCATAAGGAATAAACCCCCAGAAAATCCACCCTGTATAACATTATATGCATTAATGGAGCTGTATTATACAGGAGCTCCCTGATTTATGATGGGGATATGTTCAACAAATCCATCATAAGTTACATGGATCATAAACTGGGGAGATTAATATCGTCTATACTGTATCATAGCGGAGTCTATTACACATTAAACGACAGTTGACCAAAATCATGAACACAAAGCTTATTTTACAATAAAGTGTTGAAAATCTCATGTAATTTAGTGAGTAATGGATTGAAAGTGCAAGTAAAAGCAAAACACTTACTCTATTGATGAACTCTGGGTTCTAGCATAGCTGCCAATGCTTCCCTTCCCTGGCTCCCTGTAGCTGCATCAGATTCAAAACCCTGATGCTCACCTACAAAGCCAAAAATGGAGCAGCACCTTCTTATCTACAGGCTCTAATCAAACCCCGCTCTGTAACCCATACCCTCCAAGACACGAGCTTGGCTCGACTGGATCCTCCACGTAAGATTAAAGTAAGACAAGCGTCGAGACTCTTCTTCGTCCTGTCACTCAGGTGGTGGAATGAACTTCCACTGGATGTCCGAATGGCTGAGTTTCTTGCAGTCTTAAAACAGCGACTAAAGACTCACCTCTTCACCCAGGTCTTAAGTGAAGACTGAAAATGCAACTGCATATTTAAAAAAAAAACAAAAGCCTTTGCTTGTGTGCTTTGTTGATTTACCTACATCAGACCCTGGAAGATTCTGGTTGGATTGTATTCTTGAGATGTTGCTTATTTGTACTAACATGAAGCTATGTCTACTAAGAAGAATACAGAGCACTTCTGTAAGTCACTCTGAATAAGGGTGTCTGCTAAATGCCCCCACCCCATGTTTTTTTTTTCTTTTTTAAATCAAAAGGAAACCTGTAGTGTACATTTTAACGAAATTTTGGACTGTCATTTCCAAGGAAATGTGAAGGAAGTGTACGTCTTACTTTTTGGGTAGGGAAAGACCCCAACAAATCTGAGAAAACTTGCTTTAATTCTGAGCCTGTGAGCCACAAACCCATCACTTGGATCATACCATTTGCTAGGCATGGGGGACTGCAGTATTTCCATATGTTTAAAACATATACTTTCTATGGTTTTAACATTTTCTCAGCTCTTCAGAGACAAACTTCCGTAAAAAAATGTTTTTTTTTAGTATTTTAGGGGTGTTTGACACAGCTGTGGTCTAGACAGGCAAACTTTCGCTAAGGTGGCAACCCTGCTCTGAAGATGTTTAGGCCTGTCAGCTGCCTTGTTGCACTTGAACCAAACGCTCCCTATGCTTGACTTGTGTTTCTATTCCTTTGTTAAGCAGATGCTTTTATCCAGCTCAGCTCAAGTGGCTCTGCGATTGAACTCAGAACCTTAATCAATGAGCTTGTACTAGATAATATAACATGATATGATGTGATTTGCTGTTGCTGAGCAATCAATACACATCCTCGTTTCTGTTTCAGAGCTAAATGCTTCTAAGGTCGGTGCGACACCATGTTAATCAGGGGTGCCGCGACACATGGTTTGATCAGTTATGAGTGGTGTGGGTTTCATTTCAACTTCGGTTGAGGGGTCACACTGCTCACACTGCACAGCCTAAAGCATCGTATGAGTAGTGTCTTATGCTAAACATGGAAAGCCAAAAATTGGTATTTAAGGTGCCAAACATTGTACCTTGAACATTAATATATATTTAAAGTCTCCATTAGTCCTAAAAAGGTTAATTATAAGAGAAAAAAGAAAGGAAAACATAAATTGAATGCTCCAGAACACAGACAGGCTGTGAGTTCACCAATAGAGTAAGTGTTTTGCTTTTGCTTTTCACATTAAATCCATTCCTCACTAAATTAGATGAGATTTTCAACACTTTATTTTAAAATAAGCGTTGTGTTCATGATTTTGGCTAACTGTAGGTTAATGTTTTAAATTACTTATCATAGGCTCTTATATTAAGCTACTATATAGACTCCGATGCAGTACGAAGTGCTCCTCAGGGAGCACTGTACAATACAACTCCATTAATGCATATAATGTTATACAGGGTGGATTTTCTGGGGTCTGGAACGGATTCATTCAACAAACATTATTCCTTATGGGATAAATTTGCTCGGTACTTGTCGTTTTCGGTTCTCGACAAGCCTCCTGGAACAAATTAATGGCGAGAACCGAGGGACCACTGTACTGTACTGTACTTACACCCTGCTCATTTGAAATTTTGCATAAAACTGCAAGTGAAGATTTAGCTCACACATCAGCCTAAAGGGAAAATATACTGCATATCCTATCAGGCATGTTTTATTTATATTCTGTGTCTGTGCATTAATGTTTAATCTTACTGTAAAAGCAGAAAAACTCCAGGGTCGTGTGATTGTGAGGTAACCGGAGCTCAAGTGCGAAGTTCTTGAACTCATCTTTGATCTGGATACCTGGCAGTACCGAGTGCAGTGGGGGGAGGAAGCTGGGGAGGGGGTGGTTGGAAGGTGATGAGTGCGCCTCACCTCCTCACCGCAGGCTGAGTCAGATTAAGGTCAGGTGACGGCGGGTTGCCGAGTCACAGTGCAGGGTGAGCAGGTTGCTTCAATAACTGAATGAAAAATAGTATAGGAGGTGAGTCTGAAAATCTGAGGGTGCACTGTCCGCTGGTTTAAAGTATTTATGTCCCATTGACAGGCAGAGGTGGTAAGTAATGAACTACAACTACTTTGTAAGTATCTGTACTTTACTTGAAAGTTATGTAATTTAACACTTTTTACTCTTACTTACTACATTTCATTTCTGTCTAGGGTTGTTCCTGCCTTGCGCCCTGTGCTGCCGGCTAGGCACCGGCTCTCTTGCTACCCTGCTCAGGATTAACCTGATAAGAAAGTGAAGGAATGAATGAATTCTAGTCATGCACCTAATGAAGCGCAAATCAACAAGGCAGAGAGATGAAACAGTGGAATCCAAAGAAATCGTCAGTAGAGGCGTTACCAGAACGGCATCTTTATAATAAAATATAAGTAAATGAAAAGTAAGTTCATGTTTCAAACGCTTACATTAACCAACAGTTGGCCAAAATCATGAACACAAAGCTTATTGTATGTGTTGAAAAATCTCATGTAATTTAGTGAGTAAACGTTAGAAAGTGAAAAGTAAAAGCAAAACACTTACTCTATTGTTGAACTCCGGGGGACTCTCTGGTTTGTATTCTGCCTCTTGCGAGGCGAGGTCTGTCAGTTACTGAGTTGCATTTCGGATACTTATGAACATACAGCTGTGAAAAAGCAAAGTTTTTAGACCATTCTACGATTTCAGGTCATATCGGTTAAGGCTGGACTCTAATGTGGTTTTTCCAAAGCACACAGTTTCCTTTTCCTAAAGCATTTTTCTGTCATGTTCCATCGTCAGCTTTTATTGAGTTTTGCTTCATTGTTTGGGAGGGTTTGAAGAAGATTTGTGGATTTCCACTTCAGTGGTGTCCTTTTACTTTATACCCAAACAATATTCAGGCATGGGTTTAACTTTTCATGCATCTTCATTAGTTCCATGATTTGTGGTACGTCTAAACATGATAATTTAACATAGCCCATCTAATCAAATCCATGCGTGCAATTCCCAGTGATGCTTGAAAGTTTGTGAACTCTTCAGAATGTTCTAGATTTCTGTATAGCAGGCCTAAACCATCATCAGATTCACAAGGTATAAAAGTAAATAAAGAGAACCCAATTAAACAAATGGGACAAAAGTATTATGCTTGGTCATTGATTTATTGAGGAAAATTATCCAGCATATCATATTACATATCTGTGAGTGGTAAAAGTACTAAACTAAAATCAAACTAAACTAAACATTTGTGGTAACTGTTGATCAATCCTGCAAATCAGTTTGGAGGAATTTTAGCCCATTGCTCTGTACAGAACAGCTTCAGCTCTGGGATGTTGGTGGGTTTCCTCACATTAACTGCTTGCTTCAGGTTTCTTCCACAAGTTTCTGTTGGATTAAGGTCAGGACTTTCCAAAGCAGCAACTGTAGGAAAGTCTATACAAACCAGTAGTTTTCGGAATTCCTGTAGGTGGCGTTCCCTCGTGCAGCACTGAAATAAGGATACCGTTTAAGTTGATGGCACTTTAGTTTAACCCAAATTGTGAGCGTCACTCTGAAGAAAGTACAGTGGTGCTTGAGAGTTTGTGAACCCTTTACAATTTTCTATATTTCTGCATAAATATGACCTAAAACATCATCAGATTTTCACACAAGTCCTAAAAGTAGATAAAGAGAACCCAGTTAAACAAATGAGATAAAAATGCTATACTTGGTCATTTATTTATTGAGGAAAATGATCCAATATTACATATTAGTGAGTGGCAAAAGTATGTGAACCTCTAGGATTAGCAGTTAGCAGAAAGTGAAATTAGAGTCAGGTGTTTTCAATCAATGGGATGCCAATCAGGTGTGAGTGGGCACCCTGTTTTATTTAAAGAACAGGAGTCTATCAAAGTCTGCTCTTCACAACACATGTTTGTGGAAGTGTATCATGGTACGAACAAAGGAGATTTCTGAGGATCTCAGAAAAAGAGTTGTTGATGCTCATCAGGCTGGAAAAGGTTACAAAACCATCTCTAAAGAGTTTGGACTCCACCAATCCACAGTCAGACAGATTGTGTACAAATGGAGGAAATTCAAGACCATTGCTACCCTCCCCAGGAGTGGTCGACCAACAAAGATCACTCCAAGAGCAAGGTGTGTAATAGTTGGTGGCCTAGCGGTTAAGGTACTGGACTATGGACCAAACGGTTCAGGTTCAAAACCCTCATCTCCAAGCTGCTGTTGTTGGGCTCCTTGAGCAAGACCCTTAACCCACAATTGCTTGGATTGTAAGATTGTATCAATTGTAAGTCAACTCTGGATAAGGGCGTCTGCTAAATGACATAAATGTAAATGTAAATGTAAATGGTGAGGTCACAAAGGACCCCAGGGTAACTTCTAAGCAACTGAAGGCCTCTCTCACATTGGCTAATGTTAATGTTCATGAGTCCACCATCAGAAGGACACTGAACAACAATGGTGTGCATGGCAGGCTTGCAAGGAGAAAGCCACTGCTCTTCAAAAAGAACATTGCTGCTCGTCTGCAGTTTGCAAAAGATCACATGGATGAGCCAGAAGGTTATTGGAAGAATGTTTTGTGGACGGATGAGACCAAAATAGAAGCTTTTTGGTTTAAAAGAAAAGCGTTATGTTTGGAGTGAAGGAAAACACTGCATTCCAGCATAAGAAACCTTATCCATCTGTGAAACATGGTGGTGGTAGTATCATGGTTTGGGGCTGTTTTGCTGCCATCTAGGCCAGGACGGCTTGCCATCATTGATGGAACAATGAATTCTGAATGGTATCAGAGAATTTCTAAAGGAAAATGTCAGGACATCTGTCCATGAACTGAATCTCAAGAGAAGGTGGGTCATGCAGCAAGACAACGACCCTAAGCACACAAGCCGTTCTACCCAAAGAATGGTTAAAAGAAGAATAAAGTTTCATGTTTTGGAATGGCCAAGTCAAAGTCCTGACCTTAAATTCAATAGAAATGTTGTGGAAGGACCTGAAGTGAGCAGCTAATGTGTGAGGAAACCCACCAACATCCCAGAGCTGAAGCTGTTCTGTACAGAGGAATGGGCTAAAATTCCTCCAAGCCGGTGTGGCAGGACTGATCAACAGCTACAGGAAACATTTAGCTGCAGTTTATTGCTGCAGTTATTGCTGCAACAGGGGGGGGGGGGGGGGGGGGTCACACCAGATACTGAAAGCAGAGGTTCACATACTTTTGCCACTCACTAATATGTAATATTGCAACATCATTGTCTGGTATAAATTATTCGGTCTTTTCACTTATTCGGACTATAGATTTGCTTATATTAACAATTTGTTTTATCAACAATAGTCAGCAGCGTTTTTTAGGAGAGCAGTGGCTTTCTCCTTGCAGCCATACCATGCACACTTAGCCAGTGTGAGAGAGGCCTTTAGTTGCTAGGAAGTTACAGCGGGTTCTTTTGTGATCTTGCAGACTATTACTCACCTTGCTCTTGGAATGACCCACTCCCAGGTCTGGAATTTCCTCTGTTTGTACCCAAGCTGCCTGACTGTGGATTGGTGTCCAAACTCTTTAGAGAAGGCTTTATCATTCTACAGTGTACCATGTACAAACACGTATCTATACAGTGTGTATCAGTGATTAATTTAGTGCAGGGTTTATTCATGTGTGAGTATTGTGTGCTAACAGTTCTTTTGCTTGAGAACGAGCGGGATGAGCGAGGTGTAAACACTCCATGCAGTGACTACAGAGCCGGGCAGGGTGTCTGGTACATATCGTCACCTCACGATGCCTGCAGGACCCCGAGGATACAAACACACACGCAAGCTGAAGTGACATGTAGGGCGAAGGAAAATGTATGCCCTTTGATATTCCCTCCCTCGTCGAGACACAAGCAGGAAGGATGTGTCTACAGGCCTAAATAACACATCAAACCATGCTTCAATGAGCCAGAAAAAATGCATACCTTCTCCATCCACAGAGACTGAAATATGCAACCTTATTTAAGTTCACCGGAAACATCTAGAGTGCCAGTCGAAAATCATCATACCCTGTCAGAATCCTTAACTTTTGCCACATTTCACCCTGAAAACTGTAGCTGTATTGCCGCATTAAAACCATCCCGTCAAGGTGAAAGTAACATTTTAAAATTCTGATCAGTTAGTAAAATATAATTAGTAAAATACTTGTTTGTATAGAGTACTGTGCAAAAATCTTAGGCCACCAGTAGATTCGATATACTATTGTTTTAGCAATGGTATCATGGCCATATACCATTATTTCAGTCTCTTTATTAGAATACAACCAGAAAACACAGAAACATTGTACGTAATATTAAAAAAACTGAAACAAAAAAATCAGAAACATTTTGATCAGAAAAAGGCTGGATCAGGAATGGTCTTTTTGGAAGGGGAACAGGGAGAAAAGGCTAAGCTGTGCTAAAGCTCACAAACACTGGAATGAAGAAGGGAGGATTACAGAATGGTAAATCCAAGTTTGAAATATTGGGTCCAGTCATCATAATATGTTCTTTATACAATCACTATACCAAATGTGGTCATTATACGATTGCTCAAACAACAAATTTATCTAGCTATAAATAGTGGCCTAAGACTTTTGCTTCAGTATTATAGCTGATCAGCTTCTTTAGAGTAACCATTACATTTACAGCATTTAGCAGACGCTCTTATCCAGAGCGACTTACAATTGGTACAGTCTTACAATCCAAGCAATTGTGGGTTAAGGACCCAACGGTGGCAGCTTGGCAGAGGTAGGATTTGAACCCTGGATCTTCCGGTCCAGAGTCCTGTACCTTAACCACTAGGCTACCACAGTCCCATTACACATTTCTAAAAGAGAAACTGTTTAATGTAGTTTCTGGGAGGGCTTCTGTTGAGAACAGAAATAGGAAAAATAAACACTGCACGTGTAACTTTAGACTTAATATTAAAGAACCTGATCATTGCATATTCAAGATGTTTAACCTGTCCTATTGTAAGTAGTACTGCTTTGTTTGTCCCTTCACTACCTGTATATTCTCTCTATGCTATAACTTTATAAACTGGTTCACATTCACTCGTTGAGTCTCTGGTTCATCTGGCTGATCGTCCTTGATGTTCTTAATACTGTCCATAAATGCATTTTTTTGCTTCAGTCAATCAAAATATCAGTCATTTCAATCACTCATCAATCACTCATGTTTTCAGCAGTTTTTTTCCATGAGTAAAAAATACAGTGGCATTAGGGATGCTGTGTAGATAGTAGCGTTCCACTCTTGTTTTCAGAGGTATCTCTGACACAATTACATATCGTTTATATTTACATTTATATTATATTGACCCTTTATATTTACATTACAGTAACATAAAGATTATGAGAATGTAGGGTCGATGTCCATTTCCAAACCGTGTGGGGCCCCATCTGCGGGAAAAATATAACAAAGTTTAAAGACATCTGCAGGCAGGTCGTCCTGAAACCGCTGTCAATCAGCTCCTAAATGCAAATAAAGTAGGGATGAAAATATATTTTCAGTTCGTGACATGGATATACTTTAATTTTGTCTAAAAAGGGTTCATACTATCTTTAAGGACTATTCGGCTAACATAACTCTGTTTTATACTGTAATTTTGAATGAATGCTTATAGAGCATGGACATATAGCCCATCTTCTGATCTTATATGTTTAATAAAGCTCATAGTATTTCATTTATTCTATTCTACAATATCTCATGAGTGTCCACACCAAGTTTGAAGCAGATCTTTGATGGAAATGATGAGTTCTGGTGACCACTTTACTGTGTAGTTATTATAATGCATGCATACAGACCTGAGCTTAAATCTTAATTAGATCTTATAATATATCATCCATTCCAACTTGATTCTATTCTAGAATATCTGCTGAATGTCCACACCGAGTGTGAAGCAGCTCTATGTTGGAAATTGAGTTATAACCACTTTAATGCATGCTATTATTATCAATGCATGCATGTAGATGTTTCACCTTAAAAGGGAAATATTAAAAAAGCATTTACGTATTGCAACGTTTACATTTCATAATTTAGTCAACTAAAGCTACTGTAGATTTAGTCGACTATAATCTTATTATAATTAGTCGACGAAACTAGACTAAAACTTAAAACAATTAAGATGACTAAATTATGACTAAAACGAAATTGCATTTTAGTCTAAATTAAGACTGAAGCCTGGAGAATGATGGTGATAAAGCTCACAGTGACTGGATGGAACCATTTGATTATTTATCTAAGTGCATTGTAGTCTGTTCATGCCCACAAACAACACAAACTAGAGCTTCCTGCACTCATCTTTGCTCATGTGGACTTACATCTGGAGTGTTTAGACCAAAAACATAGCACACTTGGTGTGAAGGTCCTGCTACGTTAAAAATCACATCTGTTTTTATTCGTGTGAGAAAATCGTACGTGTTGTGAAAAAGTATTTATTGTGTAGCTAAATAATGCTATCCCAGCATTAACCCTAACATCAGTCCTCAACCTGTCAATCTCTTTGAGCTTTTAAATAAATAAATATATAAATTAAACAGATATAGAAATAAGTTTTCTTTATTGTTTCCAGTCCTTTAAATATGAAAGAACTTGGACACACATTACATTCACTGGGACATTTAGTATTCTTAAAAAGTAAGATATGGTAACACACACACACACACACACACACACACACACACACACACACACACACACACACACCCTATTTCCCCACTTTCTTCCCACTTTGGCATGTCTGATTCCCCTGTCTTTTCTCAACATCTCTCATGCATGACCCCCTGCCAAGAGGCTCTGCACAACCTATGATAGTTAATTTTGGGAGCTCCCTCCTCCCTGCTCTTTCCTCAGCTGTTCGAAGAGCTACATTCAGTGCTAACAGGCCAGTCCTAAATAAAACTTGACAACGAGAAGATTTCCTGATGTCCCGGTGTCTTCTTTGATGCTACAATATTATCAATCCTGTTCATTTTGGAAATAATGAATATGTGACTGACTATAAATGACTGTACCCACTGTGAGCCTCACCGGGGGAAACGGATGGAAACTGAATACATGACTGTGTACCAGGAAGGCTACTTAAATGCGACACATTTACCAGCTTGTTGGGCATAATTTACATGTGCCTGAATCAACACGTGATACTACAGCCTGCAGGTCTACTTAAAGTATAATATTCAATAGATAAACATACATTTGGTGAAGTAATTGGGGAAAAATCAAACACTGAATCATATAGGTCTTGTTAGCTAGCCTATACAAATCACTATGTATTGAAAGTTTGTGAACCCTTTCGAATTTTCTGTAGTTCTGAATAAATCTGAGTGAAAACATCCCATTTCATACAAGTCCTAAAGGTAGATAAAGAGAATCCAGTTAAAAATTGAGACAAAAATAATTATACTTGGTCATGTTTTTATTGAGGAAAATGTGTGGGATCCATGGCTTTCAGTATTCAATGTGAATCCCTTGTGCAGCAATACCTGCAGCTAAATGTTTCCATAACTGTTACGTAACTGCCGATCAGTCCTGCAAGATGGCGTGGAGGAATTTTAGCCTATACTATACTAAACAGCATCAACTCTGGGATGTTGGTGGATTTCCTTACATGAACAATGTTTCTATTAGATTAAGATCAAGACACTGACTTAGCCATTCCAAAACATTAACTTTAGTCTTCTTTAACAAAATGTTTTTCCCAATAGCTTTCTGGAATGTCTGCATGATGAATGATGAAATCTACTGCATGATGGCCAACCATGTTTTTTCTGGAGAGCAGTGACTTTCTCTTTGCAAATCTCCCTGCACACCACTATTGTTCAGTTTTCTCCTGATGGTGGACTCATGAACCTTCAGTTGCTCTGCTCTTGAAGTGATCTTTGTTAGTGGACCAAGAAAGAATGGTCTTGAATTTTTTTCCCTTTGCACACAGTCTGTCTGACTGTGGATTGGTGGACTCTAAAATCTTCAGAGGTGGTTTTGTAACCCTTTCCAGCCTGATAATGATCAACAACTCTTTTTTCTAAGGTTTTCAGAAATTTCAGAACACACTCACAGTTGTGGTGAATGTGATTGTCATCCATTCATTGAAAACACATGAATCTAATTTCATTTCCATTTATGTCATTTAGTAGACGCCCTTATCCAGAGAGACTTACAATTGATACAATCTTACAATCCAAACAATTGTGGGTTAAGGGTCTTGCTCAAGGACCCAACAGTTGCAGCTTGGCAGAGGTGGGAGTTGAACCCTGGACCTTCTGGTGCACAGTCGAGTACCTTAACCACTAGGCTACCACAATTTCGCATACAAATTAACGGCTAATACTAGTTTCACATAATTGGCCAGTCACAGATATGTAATAGAAGATCATTTTCCTCAATAAATAAATGATCAACAATAGTGTTTGCAGCAATGTTTTCGTTTTTCAAATCTATCAGTTACAGCTTTGTTAAAAAAAAAAATCAGAAAATCAGAGAGGCACGTAGCAGCCATTTTATCCAGCGCAAGCTGTCGTCTTCTGAAATCTCAAACATAAGTGTTTTTGACATACTCGTGAATGTAAACTTGAAGAATAATACATTTGTGACGTGTATGAAACGTGATTAGTGCTTCAGCGGCAGACTTCTTCCTCACTAAACTGATTTTACCGATGGCTTCTTGCAGTACCACAGTTGACCGTCGGATTTCCTGTAGAAAACCAGTGAGGCGCTGTAGAGCAGTAAAGCGCTCTGCTTCAGTGATAGGCTGTGCTGTAAATGCTAAAGAGTTATATCAGTGGCATATGACGTTGGCTTAAACATATTTTCTGTAATGGATTTCAAATAAACATTAAATGCATAGAAGATAATGTTAGAACATTCTGTAAGATGATAGAAAATGTTTATGTTATGGAACTACGCATTGTAGTTATACGATATTATAGATATTATTTCAGTTATACGTGGTAGTATTAGCCGTGTCTGCGTGTTAGCTTTTGTACTCATTTAACTTTTTAATACTTTTCTTTATAGTCACCAGCCAAATGTTGCTAAATATTAAAGATGTTGGTCACACATGATCAGGGGATATTTGGTCTCCCTAAAGAGATAATAAAAAAGCTTTGAGAGGAACTAGACTCAAATGGTGAACCCATCATCCTTTATATGTCAGAGAATGACAACAGCATGACAAGATTAAGATTCCTACTGTGGTCTAACTGAATATAAAGGAATTAAGCAATGTTGTATAGAAGATATATGTTTAGTGTATCATGCTGTGATTTGAATCTTGAGAGAATATGACACGTTTGGTTGAACTGTAACAGTTTATCGTTTCTGAGACAGATCTTGTACAGGTGTCCAAACTTTTGCATTTCAAAATTTGGTTTGCTCCCTGCCAAGGTTGTGTTAACCCATTTTTCATATAGAAAATGAATAAAATCTAGGAAATAAGTAGCCCTGGTATTATGGCTGCTCTTTCTACCGTTGTCTCCTTGCCAAAGGGCGACGTGAGGTTCTGCTTCTCTCTCCAATCACCTTGCTAAGCTCAATATTGATGCAAAATTAATGGACAAGACATTAGGGCACTCGCACCACATGCCTCAACTGTCAGCCATTTCTCAAGGTTATTTTTGACATGTTCATCATGTAAATCGAGGCGCCATTAAGGCTGCGTGGCACTTTTTCATTTTGATGATGCTCCCAATAATCCAGACATGCTTAGGGAATTAAAACACGCCTTGTGTTTATATATCTTACCATAGAAGTTTAATTCTGAGTCTGTTTAAGCAGTTTTAATACAGTTTAATTACCATTTCATTTGCTTAAAGAATGAGAGTTTGAGAGCTTGGTCAGGGTATCTGTTCTCTTTTTAAGTTAAGGCAGAGTATTTAGCATCAGCAATACAGTATCATTTTTCTTTTTTTACAAACAGTATCTAGTGAGCATCCTGTTTTACTCTTGATCATCCTGTTCAGGGTCATGGTGGAGGCTCTGGAACCTAACCTGGAATTCACTGGGTGCAGGCAGAGTTACAACCAGATAAAAGCACCAATTCATCACAGATTCCCTAAACTCAGCACCCAACCTTCATGCTGTAAGCCCCATCCAAGATTTGAACCCATGCCCTCAGACACTGCTGTTTCCAGCAACTGGTTCCACCCACTGAGTCACCAGAGCTGCTAATTATTAATAATAATGATTACTGTATATGTATATCTAATAAAACAATAGTAACAACAACATTATTATTATTATTATTATTATTGAAACTAAAAGGATTAAATAAATACTAGTTTTATATATTATAGGTAAGTGCTGTTTAACGATCATTTTACCGACTGAGGTTTTGTCAAACTGATGACTTTCTGCTGCTTATATGTAACAAGCTGTAAATGGTGTAAGTGTGTGCCTGTCCTATTGTAGTACTCCTTTGTACTTATTTCCCCAAACTACCTGTATGTTCTATAGAAAATTGAGCCTCTTTTTCATATGGCTGATTTTCTGTATCGTTCGTAATGCTGTCTATCAATGGATTTTTGGCTTCTATCAAACAACAATATCCGTCATTTCAATCACTCACCAATCACTTGTGTTTTCAGCGCATTTACGTGTCGTTTCCATGCAGTTTTCTTTTGAAAATACCCTTTACATTTATGTTTCACAGAACATAACATGAAAAGAACGCAACCTGTACACATTTTAATGTAGCATTAACAAGTCAATTATGGTTCTGTGATTATACAAAACGAGTAGAGGATAAACTGGATTAAAAAAGCAAAAATATATCTTATCTTTTGTTGACTTACAGTCAATTTCTCATGCTATTTGATTAGGGGTGCCCTATGTTTTGCCCACATCAGTACTTTGTCTTTTTTTCTTTGCTTTGCTCTAAGGAATTCAATTCATAGTCACTTTATTAAACTTCCATCAGCTTAAATACATCACTGGGTTCTGAACTGCAATACTTGACCAGTTTATCAGTGTAAAACCTAAAGGTTGTATTTGTTCTGTTCGTATTTGTGACAGTCTATTGTCCTGTGCTGCTATCAGTTGTGTTGATCTGTGTGCTGTGGGTGGCGGGCGTGTGTCAGGGGTAAGTCAGGGCTAAATCAGAGCTCTCCTATTGCATATCAGCACCAACCGCAAGAGACTCTCTCAGCACCGATAACACGTTCAGAGGTGAGAGACACTGATCACACACACTGATATCCATCCAGTCTAGCTCCTCTCTCTCTCTCTCTCTCTCTCTCTCTCTCTCTCTCTCTCTCTCTTTGTGATTCCTCAGTATTGTTCTACAGTCATATGCAAAAGTCTGGCCACCCCTAATCAAATTGTTGATTAATATTTGCAAGGAATAAGATTAGGCGTGATATTTATTCTGAAAAATCATGCAAAAAAAAGCATGCTGGGGGGTGGGGGGATTCTAGACTACTTGTCAGAATTTAGAAGGGCACTGCTGTGCATAAAAATAGGAACGTTTAACACCGGATAGATGAAGTGATTTAACAAGAAAGTGGGTGTTACTTTTTCAAAGATGAGGAATAAAGAACAAATGAACACTGAAGGTACAGTATTTTATTAATTGCATTCATTTTGTTTAGGCTAACGTAACTGATGCCTTTGCTGTGTGCTTTGGGAAGGTTATACCAAAACATACAGCTATACGTTATCATTACCTTGTCTTCAGCGTGGCTGACTTTTTTTTTGAAGGATGACACCCCTGAGGCACGCATTTTTCCATGGGCTAAAGACTGGCTGCCATTCCAGATGCCCTTAAGGATTCTGAACATAATTGATTTGTCAGTAGTTCCTGTCACATTTAAAGATTTAGGTTGTTCCCGGCCATTATTACGTAACCATGATTGTGTTTGGATATGTCTCTACTCTACTGAAATGAGGAATATTTGCCCCTTGTTCCTTGCAGACTGTTTAAAATCACTCAGATTTCATGAGGAGGGGAAATGTACTGCTTTCTGTAAGTCTGTCCAGGGATTTAGGTCAGAGCTCTGATTTGGCCAATCAAGGACATTCACTTTCCAATCCTTCAGAGTGCATTGTTGGGGTTTTTAATGACTGCATTGTTAAAATCCTTCATTGTCCAATTTCAATTGGTCCAATTGGTCTTCTGTCAAGTCAAGTCAGATTTATTTATATAGCGCTTTTTACAATGGAGTATTGTCTCAAAGCAACTTTACAAGTTTAGATTATCTCCTAATATCTACGTCCAATCCCAAATTGAGCAAGAATAGGGTGACAGTGGCAAGGAAAAACTCCCTAAGTGTTATGAGGAAGAAACCTTGGGAGGACCAAGACTCAAAAAGGGACCCAACCTCCTTGGGTGGGGTAGATAATAAATCTAAGAATGAAACAAATTTATCTAAACTAATAAGTCTTGGAGTTCAAATAAAATGTAAAATATGCTCATTGGCATTAAGTAGTCCGATACACAGAGTCACTCTAGGATCTTGAGTCTAAGCAGGAAAGTCCTTGGTGGCACTTCGTCACCAGATAACCGGAGGAGGGAAAGAGTTACTGCCCTCTGGTGTGGCCCGGGTATGGTGGGGCTGGAGCTGATGACGGGAGCAGCTTGAGTGAAGCTGCAGCGGATGAACATCATGTGTGGGGCAGGAACTGGTACCAGAACACAGCTCTGAGAGAAAACAGAAAATGTTATTAGTTATTGATTTAGAGCACAGTGTCTATTTACAATCACTGATGCCATGTGTAGCATGAGACCCCGGCAGCATTAGCTATAGCAGCATAGCTAGAAAGGTCAAGTCAAGTCAAGTCAGATTTTTATTTATATAGTGTTTTTTTACAATGGAGCATTGTCTCAAAGCAACTTTACAAGTTTAGATTATCTCCTAATAACTACGTTCCAATCCCAAATTGAGCAAGGCCTAGGGCGACAGTGGCAAGGAAAAAACTCCCCGAGTTGTAGGAAGAAACCTTAGGAGACCAAGACTCAAAAAGGGGACCCAACCGCCTTGGGTGGCGTAGATGATAAATCTAAGAGCGAACTAAAGTCATGGAGTCAAAGTTCGAATAAAATGTGAAGTATGCACATTGACATTAAAGTGGCTCAGGTATGATGGGGCTGGAGCTGATTGACGGAAGCAGCTTGACTGGAGCTACAGCAGATGAACATCATGTGTGGGGCTGGAAACTGCCGGAAACAGAGCTCGGAGAGAAAACAGAAAATGTAATTAGGTATTGATTAAGAGCACAGTGTCTATTAACAATCACTGATGCCAAGTGTAGCATGAGACCCCGGCAGCATTAGCTATAGCAGCATAGCTAGCAAGAGGAGAACTGGTAGGAAACACAGCCAAGAGGAATCACATGAGACATTGACAACCCCACGGGAGGCAGAAGACAGCAACCCAACGTCTCTGATCACCATAAGACTCTTTGACTATGAACCCCCAGCTCTGCCCTTATTCTAAGGCAAGGATGCACGAGTCAAGATCACGAGAACCAAAGCCCAGTTCAGCCAGACCGCCCACTCGACACTCCTGGCTAACGGACAAGGCAGGCAGGCCAGACATGACTCCAGACTCCGGCCCCAGTGACCCAAGCCATGCATCCTGGTCTAGATCTAGTCAAAAGCCTGTGTAAATAGGTATGTCTTTAGCCTAGACTTAAAACTTTGGAGAGTGTCTGAATCTCGAACGAAAGTGGGAAGTTTATTCCATAGTTGGGGGGCCATGTATGAGAAAGCCTTTTCCCCCTTCTGTGAGGAGAACCAGAAAGTAACACAGCCAAGTGGGATCACATGAGACATCGGCAACCCCACGGGAGGCAGTTGACAGCAACCAAACATCTTTGATCATCAGGCCTGACCTCAGGCCGTCATATGTACAGCTGTGTATCATCTGCACAGCAGTGGAAACTAATGTCATGTTTACGAATAACTGAGCCTAGTGGCAGCATGTACAGAGAGAATAAAAGCGGGCCAAGCACTGACCCCTGAGGCACACCATACTTCACTTTTGAAAGCTTACAGTGTAGATTAATTACATGAACAAACTGGTACCGGTCGGTTAACTAGGAATTAAACCAAGAAAGTGCTGATCCCTTAATACTACAGTATTTTCTAGTCTGTTTAGTAAAACATCATGTTCTATAGTGTCAAATGGTGCACTTAATCTAACAGAACAAGAAAAGAAACCCATGCATTATCTGAGGACATTAACAAGTCATTTAGTACCCTAATTAAATGCTGTTTCAGTACTATGATGGGGCCTGAAGCCAGACTGAAATGTTTCATAAATTTCATTCCTTTGGAGGTAACTGCAGAGCTGCTGATAGACGGCTTTTTCTAAGATTTTGAAGAGAAAAAAAAGGTTTGAAATTGGTCTATAATTAGATTTCACACAAGGGTCAAGATTGGCTTTTTTAATCAGTGGTTTAATAACGGCAGACTTAAAGGATTTGGGCACATAACCAAAGGTAAGGGATGAATTTTAAATAACTAACAGTGGCTCTATAATACTAGGTATTACTTGTTTGAGTAAACGTGTGGGAATTGGATCTAATAAACATGTTGATGACTTAGACGAGCTGATCAGTGCGGATAGTTCAGTATTAGTAATTGGGGTAAAAGACTCTAATCTTGATTTACAGCTCATTAAACATATGTCTTCACTAGTGCTGCATCTGGAAGGTGGCTGAATAGTTTGGTGATTTCATTTTATCATTAAAGAAAGTCATGAAATCATTGCTGTTACACAGAACGGGAGAATCGCTTTCTGTGGGGTTTTCTGTTAATTTGGAGACTGTATTAAAGAGAAATCTTGGATTGTTCTTATTTCTCTCTATGATTGAGGAGAAGTATGCAGCTTTAGCTTTAATAAGGGCATGCTTATACTCTGCCATGCTATTTAGGCACCGCGTTATTTGCTTTAAGGTACGGGTGTGGTCATTATACCATGGTGCTAACCTTTTTTCCTTAATGCGTTTGACCCTAGCAGGAGCAATCATATCCAGGGTTGAGCGAAACACACATTCTAATTGGTCATTTACACACTCAAGATGATTGATCTCCATAGGTGTATTAAATTTCAAGTCTGGTAGGTTTTTAATAAATGCAGCTGGAGTAGCAGATGTAATAGTGCGCTTGGTGTGATAACGAGGCAGAAAGATTTTATTTATTAGAGATAGCTCAAATACTAAAAGATAGTGATCTGAAATCAAATCACTTCGCGGGAAACCGTCAAGGTTATCTATATTAATACCAAATGTTAATATTAGATCTAACGTATGATTACAGCGGTGTTTTGGTCCCATCACATTCTGAGTGATACTCAAGGATTTTAAGATGAACACAAAAGCAATTTTAAGTGGATCCTGCTCATTGTCAAAGTTGACAGTAGTAAGCAGGAAAGAAAGTTAGCAAATTCCTGAAGAAATTCTGAATAAGGACCTGGTGGGCGGTAAATAGTGATAAGCTGAAGAGAGTGTGGTTTTGACTTCCATAGCGATGGATCAGTCACATTAAGGATCAGTATTTCAAACAAATTAGCCTTGTAATTTGATTCTGCTGCTGTAACGAGTGGTTTGAGTTAGTTTTACTTTTCTATCCAGACTGCGTTCTCCTCTGACCTCTGACCTGGATATTTTCTCTTTTTCAGACCATTGTCTGTAAACCCTAGAGATCCCAGTAGATCAGCAGTTTCTGAAATACTCTGACCAGCCCATCCAACGGTAACAACCATGCAACGTACAAAGTCACTTACATCCCCTTTCTTCCCCATTCTGATGCTTGGTTTGAACTTCAGCAGCTCGTCTTGATCATGTCTACATACCTAAATGCATTGAGTTTCTGACATCTGATTGGTTGATTAGATATTTGTGGTAACAGGCAGTTAATGTAGGTTAGTGTAGGAATGATGTATTTTGGCTGGAGTGCTGCTCGATTTTGCTTGGACTTCAGTCCAAATGTTCAATCTTGGCCTAAATCAACAATAAAATCTTTCACCACCTGGCATCAGAAGTGGGGTGAGTATAAGTGTGACACCTTGTCAGAAAAGGCTTCTTTCATGCCTCCCTGCCATAATATTACAGGTCAGATTTGTGTAAAGCTTGTGAGATTGTTGTCACACACACAGACCGACCGGTCTCAGCCATCTAGACTTGTGGGTTCTTCAGAGTTGTCTCTGGCCCCTTGGTAGCTTTCCTGGTCAATATCCTTCTGGCTCAGTCATCCAGTTTTGAGGTGCGGTCCAGTTTAGGCCAGGTATTGGTGGAGCCACTATTAATAATGCTGCTGAATGGTATGCGAACTGATAAAGCCTCTGAAATCCTTTGCTATACTTCTTCTAGCTTTCTTTGGAAGTAGCTTTCCAACCATGGTGAATTCTTTCTGTTACTATGAATTACTGGTAGTAGAATCTTCAAAGAGCAGTTGATTTTGTTTTGAAGTAACCAAAACCACTACAGTTGATGTCAGATTGGTGCCATTTAGCTTAATGTGCAATCTCGAAGGTGATTGGTTGTACCTGAGCAAGTTTATAAAGGTTACTCAAAAGGAGCTGATCTCGTATCCAAACCAGGTATTTTATAAGAAATTTAAATCAATCAATTAATTTATTATTATATGTCATTCCAGGGGTGATTCTAGGATCAGAGATTTAGGGGCAAGGCACGCTCCCTACCCCATGTTTTGTTTTTAATATAAAAAACTGTACATTTTAATGTAATTTTGGACTGTCATGTGAAAGAAGAACAGTTGTCTTTTTGGGTAGCGACACTGCGACTGGAAAGATACCAATAAATCAAAGAAAACTTCAAAAAATCCTCACTTGGGTCATACCATTTGTGAGGCATGGGGGAGTGCTGTATTTTTGATGAAAAAAATATGTTTAAAACATTTACTTTCTATAGTTTTAAAATTTTTTCAGCTTACCAGGGACAAACTTCTGTTTTTTGAAAAACAACATCAAGTAAAGTACTTACACTACGAACCAAAAGGTTGAGGTTTCAAGTCCTGACACCACCAAGCTGCTCTATTGGGCCCTTAAGCAAGACTTCAGTTCTCAGCTCAGTTATAAGTTGCTATGAATGTGTGTGTCTGCTAAATGCTGTGAATTTAAAGCTATGTGTGTATGTACTGTATATGGAAGTTAATATCTCGGGGGTATAATAAACACTGTGACCCCTCTGCCCTGTGTATCTACTTCAAATACTTTCTGTTTCCCCTATAGGAATGCAGTCACTGCAGGAGAGAAAGCGAGAGACTGAGCTGAAGGTCCTAATGCGCCCTGTGTAAATATTAGATGAGGGCCAGCGTTTAATGGCGGATGAAAGCTGGAAGCACGAGTAATGGTTTTGGGACGGTTCCTCAGGAGAATACATGTTCCATGATCAAATTCTGCAGATCTTCTGAGGCTCAGGATCAGCGCCTTGAGACGGATCACGTTTCACCATATGATGTTACAGCTTTCCTCTGCGGGTTCTTCTGCCAGCCTCATCACAGTGCTGTGGTGCCCATCGAAAATGTACCTTGCCTTAACTTTTGCTCAAGACGTAAATCTCTCTAAATTTGTTCCCTATTAAGTTTGTATTTTCGAATAAAAATCCTGAAACCATGACCAAACCCTTTCTGCATATCTCCATATACAGTAATGTGCAAAAATCTTAGGCCACCATTAGATAAGATGTCCCACTGTGTTTTGGTATTATGACCACATATAATTATTTCTCAATGTCTGTATTGAGTGAATACAATCAGAAAATACAAGAAATGTGTATGCAGTTTTAAAAAACTGAAAAAATCTGAAAAAACAGCTTCTACAGGCTACAGTGGCAATTATTTAATGTGACCTCCCCTTACACTTACACAGTGCTGTGGTGTCTGTCAAAAATGTACTTCTGCTGATGACAAAAATCTCTCTACATTTGTTCCCTATTAAGTTTGTTTCAACCGCTTTTCATTTAAAAATCCACAAAATATGGCCAAACCTTTTCTACGTACCTCCATGTACAGTACTGTGCAAAAGTCTTAGGCCACCATTAGACTAGATATAGCAATATTTTAGCAATGGTCTAATAACCATATGTCATTATTCTCTATTTTCGAATGATGAATCCAAGTTTGAAATTATTGGGTTCAATTGTTGACAAAACAATCAAATGATGGCCTAAGACTTTTGCACAATACTGTATATAACACTAACCAAGGAGCAGAGGTGGGAACAGACCTTTATAAAACAATAGGCAGAGGTACTTAAACACGAGGCAGCAGCGATATTAAAGCCAGTAATCAGGTGAAGCAGCAGGTCGAGACCTAGATCCATTGAGGGTGAGAAAACGAGAGAGAGAGAGATAAAAATTAGGTGAGAGAATGGCAAAATCATGAGTGGTAATTAGGATCAGGTGCTGGTGTTAATAGGTAACCCCTGAGACGAGGGGCTGACTGGTCAGGATAGACAGCATTGAAGTTCCAGATGAGACTGGTTTCCAGGATATCCTTAGTTCAGACCCAGAACCATTCCTCTGGACCATAACCCTCAAATTTCATGAGATACTAGATTTGAAAACCTTGCTTATGGGAGTCTAGCAGCTGCTGTTCTGTGTGAGTAGGCGCAGACTCTACAGGCTTGAGAAGGGAAACATGAAAGGCAGGAGGAATAAGTAAGACGATAGAAGGAGCTTATAAAAACATTGTTATCTCTTTTAATTATGTGAATATCAGAATGCCCAGGATTCCATAACGACTAGGATGGCCATAGTGGTCATTTTGAATGTTTTCAATTTGCATGCTTATTTACACTCGTTGACAATAAATAAATAAATAAATAAATAATGACGCACCCAGAAAGAAATGTTGGATTGCTGCAAAACTCGACATTCAGTTCTGTTTCAGGTAGATATGTAAATGATTACAGGTATGGTCTGACTAAACACTGGGTCTTACCATAAGAGATAATAAATGAGCTTCTCCCACTGCCCTGTTAAAAGACTCCCAGGGACTACTTTTGGGTATTGTACATCTTGGTGAGACCTCTTGAACAGGAAACCTGGACTGCTACGGACTGGAACCACATCATCTTTAGCGACAAATCCAGATTCTGTTTCAGAACAGATGATGGACAGGTTCGAGTAAGGAGGCCCCCTGGTGACTGCTTCAATCCTGCCATTGTTGTGGAGTGACACACTGCCCCAACTGCTGGTCTCATGGTGTGGGGAGCCATCGCATTCGACAGTTGGTCGCCCGAATAGTGATACGAGGGACACTAACAACTCAGCGATATGTGCAAGACATCCTGCAGCCATGTGTTGCCTCTCATGGCAGGGCTTCTAATTGCCAATTTCAGCAGGATAATGCTCGCCCAAGCACAGCAAGGGTTTCCCAAGAATGACTTCACCAGATTGCAACAATTCCTCACCAGATTTATCAGCAGCAGAGCATTTATGGGACCAGCTGGAATGCCAGGTATGGCAATTTACAGGCATTCAGGATCTACAGGCTCAGCTACAACATCTGCAGGGAAAATGCATCACAGAATACCATACGGAACCTGTATGACTTCATACCCAACCGTATCCCATCTTGTATCCAGGCTAGAGGCAACCCAACAGGACACTAGAGCCTGCTTTTAGTTGTACAGTTTTCCCCAATAAACAATTTTTTTTCGTTCTAATATTGCTATCACTCACATATATCTTCATTACATTCAGTTTTATTCAATTCCAACAACTAATTCTTGGTTAATTCTTCTTTTTGTTAGTGAATGAATATGGTCAAAATAGCCCCTTACAGTGGGGCAAAGTCAGTCACTGATTGTGCAAGTTCTCCGACGTAGAAAGATGAGAGTAATTTTCATCATAGGTACACTTCATGAGAGACAAAATGAGAAAAAAAACACACATTGTAGGATTTTTAAAGAATTTAATTGTAAATTATGGTGGAAAATAAGTATTTGATCTAGGGCTGCAACTAACGATTATTTTAATAATCGATTAATCGGTCGATTATTTTTTCGATTAATCGATGAATCGGATTAAAAAAAAAACTTTCCATGTCTTTATTCAGAAATATAACACTAAATAACAGAGCAAATAAGTGCTTACAATAAATGAATAATAATAAATTAAATTCATTAATAAATTAAAACAACAAATTAAATAATAAAGAAAAATGTACATCTCTGATTCAAACACTACATACAAACTCATTCACTCCCTTTCTTTAGGAACTTTGCATTGCAATCCAAAAATGTTATCATGTCAACATGCTCCAGGCTAAAGCTGGCTCTCTTTTTTAGAGACTATGGCCCTGTCCACACGAACACAGGTATTTTTAAAAACGTAGCTTTTTCTCTGCGTTTTGACCGTTCGTCCACAGGAAAACTGACTTTTTTTTGCAAAACTCCTTCCAGGGTGAAGATTTTCAGAAACTCCATTTTCAGCGTTGTCATGTGGACTGGGAAACCGGAGTTTCCTGCTTGTAACGTCACTTTGTGCGCCGTTATCTTCTTTGTTTACATGAGGTGATTTTGTGCAATAGCGGACGTAGCCAAAATAGTGCCAGCTGTAACACTGCTGACCGAACTTGTTACAAATCTACAAATAAATGTACAATTATTACTTTTTCATTACACTGAAGAACAGAGGCGTCAGAATGCACTACGGAGGTCACTACTGTATCCATTACACCCACAAAGCAGTTCCCACCTCCAACGTCGCCGGTTTTGGACGAGACCCGGTCGGATCTCTCGTTGGTGGGACAGCTTTCAAAACGAAGTGGTTGTTTAAAAACAATAGCGAGAAAATGTTCGTATGCATAGGACATCGCTGTTGTCGCTGAGTGAGCTGCTTCGCCGGCATACAGGACTGCTGGTTTGGCTCTGCTCTTGACAGCGACTGTGTGCGTTTTTGCGTTTTCATGTGGACGAAGTTTTTTGTTTAAACAGTGCTTGTGTGGACGGGATGGTTTTTATAAACGAATTTGAAAACCCCCGTTTTAGAAAATACCCGTGTACGTGTGGACATTAGCCTTAATGCTAATTTATTTTGAAGATTCCACGTCCGCGCCAGCTCTGCCTCGCTCCGTTCAATCGTTCGTGTTTTTTTTCCAGCGCTGACGGCAAGTGCCGCAAGTAACGTAAGCGGATATGATAAGGCGGGGGACACATATATCATGCAACACAACAAATCGATAATGAAATTCGTTGTCGACCCTTTTAATAATCGATTATTATCGATTTTATCGGTTCGTTGTTGCAGCCCTAATTTGATCAATAAATTTGGTTCAACTCAATACTTTGTAACATACCCTTTGTTGGCAATGACAGAGGTCAAACGTTTCCTGTAAGTCTTCACCAGGTTGGCACACACTGTAGCTGGTATTTTGGCCCATTCCTCCATGCAGATCTCCTCTAGAGCAGTGATGTTTTGGGGCAAAATGGACTTTCAACTCCCTCCACAAATTTTCTATGGGATTGAGGGCTGGAGACTGTCTAGGCCACTCCAGGACCTTGAAATGCTTTTTACGGAGCCACTCCTTCATTGCCCAAGCGATGTGTTTGGGATCATTGTCATGCTGGAAGACCCAGCCACGTTCCATCTTCAATGCTCTCACTGATGGAAGGAGGTTTTGGCTTAAAATCTCACGATACATGGCCCCGTTCATTCTTCCCTTAACACGGATCAGTCGCCCTGTCCCCTTTGCAGAAAACAGCCCCAAAGCATGAGGTTTTCACCCCCATGCTTCACAGTAGGTATTTTGGTTTCATCTGACCACATGATATTCTCCCAATCCTCTTCTGGATCATCCATATGCTCTCTGGCAAACTTCAGACGGGCCTGGACATGTGCTGGCTTAAGCAGGGGGGCACGCCTGGCACTGCAGGATCTGAGTCCCTCTCGGCGTAGTGTGTTACTGATGGTAGCCTTTGTTACTTTGGTCCCAGCTCTCTGCGAAAGAATGGGGGGAAGAAGATATTTTGGTTTCATCTGACCACATGATATTCTCCCAATCCTCTTCTGGATCATCCATATGCTCTCTGGCAAACTTCAGACGGGCCTGGACATGTGCTGGCTTAAGCAGGGGGGCACGCCTGGCACTGCAGGATCTGAGTCCCTCTCGGCGTAGTGTGTTACTGATGGTAGCCTTTGTTACTTTGGTCCCAGCTCTCTGCAGGTCATTCATCAGGTCCCTCCGAGTAGTTCTGGGATTTTTGCTCACCGTTCTCATGATCATTTTGACCCCACGGGATGAAATCGTGCGTGGAGCCCCAGATCGAGGGAGATTATCAATGGTCTTGTATGTCTTTGTTCCCAGAGCTGATTTATTCACACCAACCTGCTTGCCTATTGTAGATTCACTCTTCCCAGCCTGCTGCAGGTCTACAATTTTCTTTCTGGTGTCCTTCGACAGCTCTTTGGTCTTGGCCATGGTTGAGTTTGGAGTCTGACTGTTTGAGGCTGTGGACAGGTGTCTTTTATACAGATAACGAGGTCAAACAGGTGCCATTAATACAGGTAACGAGTGGTGGACAGAAGAGCTTCTTAAAGAAGACGTTACAGGTCTGTGAGAGCCAGAGATCTTGCTTGTTTGTGGGTGACCAAATACCTATTTACAATTCCCATGATTTACAGTTAAATTCTTTAAAAATCCTACAATGTGATTTCCTGGATTTTTATTTCTCATTTTGTCTCTCATAGTTGAAGTGTACCTATGATGAAAATTACACACCTCTCTCATCTTTCTAAGTAGGAGAACTTACGCAATCAGTGGCTGACTAAATACTTTTTTGCCCCACTGTACATGCTTAGAATTTTTTTGTGCTATGTAAGTCAGTCAAGTCAAATGTATGTGTACAGCGCTTTCTACAACACAGCATTGTCTCTAAGCAGCTTTACAAATATATTAGCTCAAAGCTTTAGCTGAGCAAGCCTGAGGCGACAATGGCAAGGAAATCTCTCCTAACGTTACAGCGAAGAACCCTTGGACCCTAGACTCAAATACGGACCCAACCTCCTTTGGTAGCCTGGATGTTAAATATAAGAATTAAAGAATATATGTAAAGAAAAAATAGACTATGTAAAATTAGAATAGGATAATATATATGCTAAAATGAAGTCAAGCAAAAAATAGAGAATAGAAAAAAAATAACTATAGTATATGGAGTAAGGAATGAATGAGTAGGGACAGTTAGTCCAATAAGAAGAGGTTTTTGTGTCTTCAGTGGGAAAGATTAATTGGAAATGCATGCTCAGTGAAACCAGAGGAGGGGAGGGAAGTTATTACCCTCTGATGGGTACTGAGTAACGGTATGAGGACTGAAACAGAGTCACCACAGGATTACCGTACATTCAGCAGATGAGTAGGAAAGGCATTATTGTCAACTGCAACACTGAATCTAAGGGCTTCATCCTCAGGTTGATGTAGGCAGTGAGGAGAGGAAGTTTTGTCCTTGCCGCAGTAAAGTCGTGGGCCACATCCTCAGGACTGCGTCATCTCGAAAATAGAGAAACACAAATATGTGTTCAAATGTAATATTTCATAACAATGTCAGGCAATAATATGCTATTATGTAAAAGTATTTTTTATAATGTAAAAAATATTATACATGGTCATTTATTTATGGAGGAAAATGATCCAGTTTTACATATTGGCGAGTGGCAAAAGTATGTGACACCTTTGCTTTCAGTGAAAATAAGAGAGCTCAAAATTGAAATGAAACAAGACTCTTGCAGTGAACGAGGAGTTAAAACAGAGGTGAATGAACTAGGAAATGTCCAATGGTAATTAAGAACAGGTGCAGGTGATAATTGGCTGGAGAATCAGAAAGTGATGAGGGCGGAGTGAAAGTAGAGATGACTCTGAGTGTGTGTGAAGCAGGGATGCTGGATAGGCTGACTATAACATAGGGATAATCGTGATCTAATATCTTCATCTTGGTTTTAAGCAGTTGTTCAGTTAGAGCCTATACCTACAAGTGCTTAATAAAATACCTGAGTCTCAGCTGCTGATGAATAGCAATCAATGTTCCCTTAAACCTGCAGAGCTCTCATATGATGTACATCTATCATTAGGCTACAGATGAGGTCCTGCAATCACTGGTCTTATTTTAGAATGAATATGTGGCTCTGATTAAAATGCATAGAGCTCCCGTCCTTCTGAAGACCATTAATCAAATATTAGCAGCAGATCCATCAGCAAGAAGAATGGAGTTAACAGAATAGATTGGTACTTCATAGTTAGAGCTCTTGACTTTGGCTCGCTGCCGTCTCGGTCAGGAAGGTTTTGC
This sequence comes from Ancistrus triradiatus, assembly GCA_025084515.1. Lineage (NCBI taxonomy): Eukaryota > Metazoa > Chordata > Actinopteri > Siluriformes > Loricariidae > Ancistrus > Ancistrus triradiatus. The sequence continues at coordinate 76,236 of JAJAGP010001951.1, forward strand.
TTTGGGAAATGTTCCAGCTTTTATCTACTTTTTCCAATATTTTAATTTTGTTTAAAATGTTTTATTATAAATCTACAGGATGCTGGATGTTTGTGAACTCTTTACAACGTCTGCATAAATATGACCTAAAACATCATCAAATAAAAAAATAAATTAAAATAATGCACCCATATAAAAATGTCGGATTTCTGCAAAACTCGGCATGTAGTTCTGTCTCAGGCAGATATATAAATGATTACAGGTGTGGTCTGATTAGACACTGGGTCTTGCCATAAGAAGGCATAAAAGTTCTTCCCCTGCTGCTCTATAAAAAAGATCTCAGAGGTTACTTTTGGGTAGTGTACCTCTGTGAGAGATCGTTGACTGCTAGCCCTTGAAGAGATTTTGCCCAGTTGACAGATTTGTCTACCATCCAGGCACAGGGGGCAGCTTCACTACACTTCCCTGCCTCTGCCCAAACCATTTCCAGGTGCTTAGCGGGAGGAAATTTGTTGTCACAGCACCCATTACATGTCCTGCCATTGACAGCAAGCCACTATCACCTTTGTTTGCAGTGATGTTGTGAAGGAGAAACCAGGACTGCTACAGACTGGAATAGTATCATCTTGTGACGAATCCAGGTTCTGTTTGGGATCTGATGACAGTCGGGTTCGAGTATGGAGGCCTCGTGGTGAGCACTTCAATCCTGCCTTTGCTGTGGAGTGACACACTGCCCAAAGTGCTGGTGTGATGGTCTGGGGAGCCATCGCATATGAGAGTCGTTCACCACTAGTAGTGATACGAGGAACACTAACAACTCAGCGATATGTGCAGGACATCCTGTAGCCACAGGTGTTGCCTCTCATGACTGGGCTTCCAATTGGCATTTTTTCAGCAGGATAATGCTTAATCACACACAGCAAGGGTTTATCAGGAATGTCTCCCATCAGATTGGAACACTTCCTTGGTCTGTCCAGTCACCAGATTTATGGCCAATTGAGCATTTATAGGACCAGCTTGACTCTCTCGCTCTCGGCAAACTACGAGTGTTCAAGATCTACAGGCATCTGTGGGCAAATGTGCCACGTTATACCATATGGAAACTCTTTGCTTCCATGTCCAACCATATCTCATCTTGTATCCAGACTAGAGGCAGTCCAACAGGGTAACTAGAGCCTCCTGTCAATTGTATGGTTTTCCCCAATAAACATATCCTTTTGTTCTTATATTGTAATCACTTACATATATCATCACTACATTCACACAAATAACGTTTCATTCGATTCCAACAACTCTTTTTTGGTGAGTTATTTTTTGTCAATGACTGTATATACAATCATTGACAGCTCTTTGGTCTTGGCCATGGTTGAGTTTGGAGTCTGACTGTTTGAGGCTGTGGAAAGGTGTCTTTTATACAGATGGTGCCATTAATAGAGGTAACAAGTGGAGGACAGAAGAGCTTCTTAAAGAAGAAGTTACAGGTCTGTGAGAGCCAGAAATCTGACCAAATACTTATTTTCCACCATGATTTACAACTAAATCAGTTAAAAATCCTACAATGTGATTTCCTGGATTTTTTTTCTCATTTTGTCTCTCATAGTTGAAGTGTACCTATGATGAAAATTACACATTTTTCTAAGTTGGAGAACTTGCTCAATCAGTGGCTGACTAAATACTTTTTTGCCCCACTGTATACTGTATACTGATGTATACTGATCACTACTCAAAGACAAAGCATGATATTTGAGAGAAAGACTATGTTTCTAATATATCATTTCTGAATAGAAGCATGTGCGCTACCCACTTCCCTCCTGATGCTGGATTTCTCTCGGACGTTACGTTAGGCATCAGCTGCACGTCCAAACAACATATCTCAGTTAATGTGGGTGCAAAAGTGCCATGAAAATAGATTTCATCATAGATTTAGGCTAGGCAGACACATAACCACAGCACATTATTCTTTTAAGAGCTGTTTACAGCCTTGCTGCTGCTGGAAGGTTTGTCTTTGTCTGATATTGTGCTGAGGATAACGCACATAAAACAGCAGAACCGACTACTTAATTAAATACAGGTATTTGAAAAACTGTTACCTTTTTTCAATAACACTGAGTGCGTTTCCATGCACTTAATAATCCGATAACTGCAGAAAATCAGATTTTGTCAACGGGTATACATGCACTTGAGTGATCAGATAATGGGGAACCTCCGGGTTTACATGACTTAGGCAGTAATCAGATTTCCACTTTCACAATCTCACAGAAATATGTACCATAAGCTTCAAAATTTAATATTCAATAGTATATACTGTGTTTCAGAGTCTTTACAAAGTGTTTGATTGCCGTTTCGCTTCCTTTCCGTGGTGCAGTTAATACCGGGGTTGCCACATCCCATCAGAGTCAATGGAAAAAGGTCAAATAAAGCCAAATCTTTAGAATAGGCAGACTGGCAATCGTGTCGGGTTAGGAAATTGGGTAACTGGTATACATGCTAGGAGTAATCCGATTACTGGTATAAAATCCAGCTCTCTTTATCATATTACTTAATCTGATTTCTAGATTGGCGTTTGCCGTATGCACGATCACTTGAATCATCAGATAACTGCAGAAATCCGAATATGATGTGAGGTTGAGGTGAGGTTCAACAAGCTTCGAGGCTTTCTCATCAAGTTCAGGAAAGATAATTCCTATGAAAGAATGAATGTAAAAAATGAGGTACAGCAAGTCTCAATCCTCAGACGTTCCCAAGATAACTATCAAATATAATCCTCTAAGAAGATTCTGGGTCTACCCAGGGCCTCTGTCCGACAAGTATCCAGGGGGCATCATTGTAAGACCACCTCAACAAAGTTTGAATATTTTGAATCCCTCTCTCTTTACTTGACTGATTTAATGATTGCCACATTTTGTATATAGACAATGCACTTTATTCTCAATAGCTATACAGAGACGGGCACTTGTTGTGGCACAGAGGATACTTTACTACGTACCAGAGTATCTAGGGTTCAGGTCCCAGAACTGTCAAGCAAACTGTCAAAGTTAGGACAGTGTGGAAAATGCAAATGTATAAAAAAAACACAGTGTTCCTTACATTTGACCTTTATTTCATTGCAGACAATATGAACCAGAGATTTTTCATGTTTTTTGTCTAGTCAACTTCATGTCATTCATTAAAAAACATCCATTCCTGCATTTCAAGCCTTTCAAGCCTTCCTGCAGCACAATCCCAAGAAGTTGTGACGGTAAAGCATTTACCACTTTGTAATGTTGGCATTCCTTGTCACAACACTTAAAAGACGTTTTAGCACCGAGGATACCAAGTGATTTAGTGTTTCAGGTGTTATTTTGTCTCGTTCTTCCTGCAAACACGCCTTAAGATGTATAACAGTACGGGGTCGTCGCTGTCACATTTGTTTTTTTGTTTCAAAAATCTCCCTACATTCTTTGCTGGATGATCCTTTTTGTCTTTGGTCTGAAGCACCCGTTGTAAATTTCTTCTAAATAAAGATCTGGAATACTGATTTGTTTGACCACAGTGGTTACTGTATGATGGTTCATCCTAGATGCCTCGACCTCGCTTCTGGACATGCTTAACATAAGGCTTCTTTTTTTGCACAGTAATGTTTTAAGTGGCAATTGTGAACGTAACTCTGTATTGTAGTGCTTGATAAAGGTTTGCCAATGTAAAGCCTTGCCCATGTGGTTCTATCAGCTATTGAGGAAAGACCACTGGAGTTCAGTTTAAGCTTGTACCCTTGACATCTGTCCATGAACTGAATCTCAAGAGAAGGTGGGTCATGCAGCAACACAACGACCCTAAGCACACAAATCGTTCTACCAAAGAATGCTTTGACGCAATTGAAATATATATAAATACGTACGTACATGTACAGTTTCTATTCATTTGCGCAAAATTGAAAAATAGTCCGTGATTGACAATTGTTTCTGTGACGTGAAGCGGATGAAGTCCAGTCTGAGATGGATAACAGCAAAGTCATTATAAGATCAGTCTGTTCATACTTCTGAAATCAGCATCAGTAAAGCTACACTCACCTTCCAGTGGTTACACATAGTGTTTGTATGGTTGTAGCCTGATCAGTATTAGTATCATGATGCCATTGCTGGTAAACACTAGTCAAAGGACTGAAAAATCCATTACAGAGCATCGCCATTAGGCCGACATCAACGTGCTACTTACTTTTCAGCGTCTTCAGAAGAGACCTGGGCTTTGTGCCAGTGGATTTGTCTTCCACTTCACACAACATTCTCTCTCTCTCTCTCTCTCTCTCTCTCTCATTATCTCTGTGTCACATTAAAGTGCATGCAAAGAGAACAACAACAGCTGGTGATGTCTACGCCTCGCAGTTATATATTACAAAGGATTTGCAACCAAGTAGTAAACATGAGGATTTTATGACTAATTCATGATCGTCTAAGAAGGGACGCGTGTCTTAGATGGTCCACCCAAATACAAAGGTGCTTCTGTCCATTAGGCCAAAGCAACTGGCTGAATCACCTCAATAATTTAACAGATTTAGACTAATACGCCCATCTGCTCCACACTGGACCTTGGACCACACACAGTGCAGTTCGAGCACCATGCGGCGTCATTTGTAATTCATCAGATCTCATCACTTAGGATTCAAGATGCTACGCACTGAGCTCTGTTTCAGTTGTGGGTTTTTGGCGAAAAACAACTTTTAAAAACTTTTAAACTTCTTTGGTAAGGTTTTCATCATCATTCATTTGCTACCAGACCTTCACTTTTCTTTTGGTTACTCCTTTGCCCAGTTCATCCTGATCCTCCTTTAATGTAAAAATAAAGGGAATGTTCGACAAGAAAACTGTGTGCAAACGATATGTATATGCAGAGCTACTGCTGAAAATGCGAATGATTGATGAGTGATTGAAACCACGGATACTTTTGTTTGACGAAAGCCAAAAAATAATTGATAGACATTATTAGGAACAACACGGAAGATCAGCCAGATGAACCAGAGACTCAACAAGTGAATGTGAACCAGTTTATGTAGTTATAGGTTAGAGAGAATATATAGGTAGTGGAGGAACAAACAAAGGAGTACTACCTACAATAGGACAGGTACATACAGTTACTGTTCACTTGATCAGTTAATTTAATAAGAGAAATCCATGTTTGCTTTTAGAGTCAATGTGAACTGGATATTTAACATTTACATTATAGTTATGTGCTGCACTTGGGACCGAACTGTACAGTTGTGTAGAGTTTGTCGCAGATTACATTAAGCTTTCAGTCAAATCCAGTTTCTTTCACTTTTCCACATGGAGTAATGGACACCAACAAATATTTAAAAGAAAGTCAGTCATGCTGCAAGTGGGTATAGTTATATGTTTTGGCCACAACCGTACAACCTACCAAAAGTACATATTAGATGTCAACATAAGCAAAATTAATTCAATTAATCAAATCTTTAATGTTAATTTGTTCTTCGTTTCTCCTCCACAACAGAGTGACGCCCACTTCAGTGTTAAATCACTTCATCTATTTAGTGTTTAACAGGCTTATATATATAATGCCACTGATTGTGCAAGTTCTCCTTCTTAGAAAGATGAGAGAGGTCTGTAATTTTCACCATAGGTACACTTCAACTATGAGAGACAAAATGAGAAAAAAAAAATCTAGGAAATCACGTTGTAGTATTTTTAAAGAAATTAATGGTAAATCATGGTGGAAAATAAGTATTTGGTCAATAATAAAAATTCAACTCAATTCTCAATAAAACATCACCTCTGTTGGCAATGACAGAGGTCAAACGTTTCCTGTAAGTCTTCAGCAGGTTGGCACACACTGTAGCTGGTATTTTGGTCCATTCCTCCATGCAGATCTCCTCTAGAGCAGTGATGTTTTGGGGCAACACAGACTTTTAACTCCAAACAAATTTTCTATGGGGTTGAGGTCTGGAGACTGGCTAGGCCACTCCAGGACCTTGAAATGCTTTTTACGGAGCCACTCCTTCGTTGCCCGAGCAGTGTGTTTGGGATCATTGACATGCTGGAAGACCCAGCCACGTTCCATCTTCAGTGCTCTCACTGATGGAAGGAGGTTTTGGCTTAAAATCTCATGATACATGACCCCTTATTCATTCTTCCCTTAACACGGATCAGTCGTCCTGTCCCCTCTGCAGAAAAACAGCCCCAAAGCATGATGTTTCCACCCCCATGCTTCACAGTAGGTATGGAACTCAGCATTCTTCTTCCTCCAAACACGGTGAGTTGAGTTTTTACCAAAAAGTCTATTTTGGTTTCATCTGACCACATGATATTCACCCAATAATCTTCTGGATCATCCATATGCTCTCTGGCAAACGTCAGACGGGCCTGGACATGTACTTGCTTAAGCAGGGTGCACGCCTGGCACTGCAGGATCTGAGTCCCTCTCGGCATAGTGTTTTACTGATGGTAGCCTTTGTTACTTTGGTCCCAGCTCTCTGCAGGTCATTCATCAGGTCTTTATGGCGCTTTATGAACTTCTATAATCACACGTAGGTTGGTTCATTTAAAACACTTGCCTTTCTGGCGAGAAGAGGCCAGGTGATAGATAGTTGGATGTGATAGAGAAGATCATAGGGTCATGTGACACATGGCCAGGTCACATTGGCAATTTCAAACACTACACTTTAAAATTTAGAACACAATCAATGAAAAAACCTCCTCAAGCGTGTCTTTTTAGTGGTGCACATCAAAAGGTCTGCATATTCATATCCTCTCATTGACCTTATATGTTGTTATTCGTCAGTCTTACATTGCAAATAGCAAATTGTTTGGATCCAAAGTAGTCCTGATATGAGTCATATCATGGCAACAGTTCACAGTAGTTTGTCTCTAGACACTGGCTTATATGTGGTATTTACAGAGATGAAAAAAGGGTTTAACTGTAGAGAAATGCACACTTTGCTTTCCAATACTTGATATAGCTCACTTAGAGGGTTTACTCTCATCTGAGAATTGGGATCTTTCATACGGAGCCTCTACAGTCTCTTTTCCGAGCTAATAATGCTTACTGATGTCCAATATTAGTCAAATAAATATGAAGCTCCGTCATATTGCCAATGATCATCGTATGAATTATTCAATCTCTCATAAAACAGGGCTGAGTTTCTCCTTCTCCCTCCACAAATATTGGGGACGCATCTGCATTTGTAAATGTACTTCCCATTGTCATTTCTCCACTCGATCGGCGCCATTACGACTGTCATAGCAGAAGTTATGAACTCATAAGAATATATTTCTGTCTGGATATAATTTATATGTAAATGTGCTCTGTGTAGATTATTTGTCAGCAAATTGCCGGTCGAATTGAGACACTAAGGGCTGAACGCCAGCTCACAGCAGGACTTGGGAAGAAAGGAACCGGAGGGAAACGTCAACATAAACGTACGAGCCTGGGCTCCGGAGGAAAGTATCTCAGCTTTGAAGTGCAAAACTAATCTCTCCGCCCCATATTAAACAACCAAATGACTCTGCAGAGGAAGGGCAGATTACCAGGAGTATCGGCTTTGTGCTTTTGGAAAGGAGAAACAATAGGGTCGTTATTGAATGTTGGGATAATTCAAAGGTAAATTAATGCTCGGAAAGCTAAAGAATGGTAAATATGCCTCATAATTCAGGCGGCTTTGTAAAAGTTCCCTCTTTCGTCTAGTATGTAGACTTGAAAGTGAGGATAAATAAATCGTTGCTTGACTTATTTGTTTGGTGCTTGCCTGGTTCCTCTCAGGGATGGTTCCACTGTGTCCTCTGTACTGTTGGGGTAGTTACTCAAAAAACATAAAACTTTACATAGGGATAATTAATGTAATATATGTTTAATGCACTGGGATAGCCTCCAGAAGGTTTAGGGTTCAAGTCCCAGTTCTGACAAGCTGCCACTGCTGGGTTCTTTAGCAAGACCCTTAACCCGCAATTCCTTGGATTGTACCTTTAAAGAATGTAATTGTTTAGGGTAAGTATTACATTTTTGCACACATTTCGTGAGACCATGGTGGTGAAGCAGAAAAGGAACTGGACTGAACGTTCAGGATTTAAATTTAGCCCCTGCCAAGCTACCACTATTGGATCCTTAAGCAAGGTCCTTAATCCACAATTTCTTGGATTGTAAGACTGTATGTAAGGGTGCTTTCACACCTATCTCAATGGTCCGGACCTTAGGAAATTTCAGTTTTGTCCAAACCAAAATAGCAGGTGTGACCATGGTTTGGACCAAATTTGGTAGTACCAAAAAGAGGTAGTCTCGGTCCAGTTTCACTGCAGTATGAAAACACTTTTTGGATGCTTTGGACTTTTGGACCAATTACTGGACAGGTTATCATAACCCATTAAACAACAGAAGAATAAAAAGAACCAGAAAAGCAGCAAAAATTAGCCGTTGTAGCACAAAGGGTGAGGAGGAGACAAACCATTTTATTGAAATTTCGTCCAATGGACATGTAAAACCAAAAATCCAACTTTAAAAAAACTTACTCCCTGTTCAGTTTATATTTTGTCTTATGGTGCTTTCCAGCTTGCAAGTTGTGTGGCTGGATTTTAAAAGTCTATAAAGTATATTAGTAATTTACCTAACAGGAACTGTGGGGCTGTGGTGGCCTAGTGGGTAAGGTACTGGGCTATACAGCAGAAGGCCCAGGGTTCAAATCCTGCTTCTGCCAAGAAACGACTCTTGGGTCCTTGAGCAAGACAACTGTAAGATTGTATCACTTGTCTGGATAAGTGTGTCTGCTAAATGCTGCAAATGTATTTGTCCCTCAGAAAGGTGAGTAATGTAAGCAACTTTTTTGTTAAACCAATCAGTAACTGTAAAGTTACATTGTTATAAGATAGAGTAATGAGATTAGTGTAATGCATTATTTTGTACCACCTTATCTCCAGTGCTGGTCCTCTGTCTGCTCACTTGGGGTCCAGACCAGTCCATGCCTTGTTGAATCTATGCTATGAATAATTAAGGCAGTTTGGAAGGCAAATAGGGTCCAATCTGCTAATATTAAGGTGTATCTAATAAAGTGGCCAGTCTGTAGTTTGCATTTACCAAAACAGGCAGCATTACTCTGGGATCAACAGAGTGCGCAGGGTACGGATTTTAATCTGATTAGCTAAATGAGCAGACTCAGATTAATCGAGGTTAGTTTAAAGGTCAGGAATTCCAAAAGTCTCGAAATGTCAATGCACTGAGGTAAAGTTCACTCATGTAGATGAGATCTCAGGGAACGCGGATCATTTCTGCTTTCATTAAGCGAGTTATGGTTACGTACGTTCATGCAGTGATCTTCTTGAGTAAGTCATTAAGAAAATAATGAGTAAATTCAGGCTTTGTACCCCTAAAGCACAGAGGTGATCGTATATTCAGATTCCTAAAACAGGACGCAGGCTTAAGTGTGGCCACGATGGGATATCACAGAGTCAGTGGGGTTTGGTTTTAATAATCCTCTGACTGGCCTCCCCTTACTGAAACAGCCTATCATGCCTGCATGTCTTACTCAACCGACCCTCTGCCTGTCTGATACATGATTGCATGTTTTCCTCATTTTATCCCCACTTTCCTGGCTATGGTCTCAAGGGCCCTGGTAGCCTAAATGAGATGCCAGTCCCTCGCAATTCTGGGTAGGGGTCGCCGCTACGTCTAGGTATTTCATCGGACACCCTTATCCAGAGTGACTTACACCTTACACAGCTTATACAATTTTAGCAATTACAGTTGTTACAATCCAAGCAATTGTGGGTTAAAGGTCTTGGACAAGGACTAAATAGTGGCAGCTTGGCAAAGGTGGGATTTGAACCCTGAACCTTCTATTACCTTAACCACTTGTCTACCACAGCCCTACAGCTGCTGCAGCACTCAGGAGCTGATAAATGCAAAATGTATTTATAAATGTTGATAAAGCCCATTAAAGAACAAGAGCATTTGTTCCCGTTAGTGGTTGCCACTCTGGATCGTCCTGATCTGCAGATTTTCTACCTTGCTGATGGAACCCCCTCCGCCCATTTATCCGAGTTTGGGACCGCCACTAGGAGTGCACTTGCAGTGACTGAGGCTTTTTAGGGTCCTATGATTTTCGCAATATGGAGAACATGGATTGGAATCGTGGAAATGAGGAATAAATACTTCAGATATAAAGAAAGAAATGCAGAGAATTTGAAAATATTGTAAAGTATTTGTAAAATATTGTAAAAAAAAACCCCAACATATTCTTCTGTTTATAGCATGATAGGTAATAACTGGTGCTCAGTCGATCAGTTTCATTACTGATTCAGTTCCGGTCACATTTAACTTGGCAGTGACAGCGGCACAAACACAGCCACACATGAACAGCATAGGGCTTTTACTAACTTTAATTCTGAATTCAGTTCATGTGTGTACGGAGCTTTAAACTCGGCTCAGCCACTCGCCAGTCTGTTTATGAGGTACTGAGGCATGTTGGCAAGGAAGTGTTAGATAGCAGTTGTGTTTTTTGTGCTACTCTCTAGGCCTAAATAGCACAATACTAATGAAAGAGTAGGGAGACTAATGAGGGAGCAAGTGTCTATTTCAGGCACAGCTATGGCTTCAGTGTGGAAGTAGGCTACCTCACAGTGAGTGCTGTTTGCTGTGCATGGCGAAAGTAAGCAAGAAGGAACAACTCAGAAAACGTTCAGAACATGACATTAATAAGACATTTAAAACAGCATCACCCCACTAAACATGTGGAGATTGATAAAGCTAAATAAGGCAAAGAAGTTAGAGTTAATACTAGTGAAAGCACAGAGCCAGGCACAACCCAGCAGCCCCTGCTATCTTTCTTAAGCAGTGAAGACGGTTTGAATGAATGAAGAAATGAAGTCGCTGCAGGTTTCTTTGGCAGCTCGGGGACTCTGATGTGGAGTAATACTGGAATACAGGTAGCGGTAATGGACAAGAGTCTATAATGATGAGTACCTAATCCTATCACAGCCAGTAAGCCTTAGAACCTGGTGATGGAACATACAGTGGGGCAAAAAAGTATTTAGTCAGTCACTGATTGTGCAAGTTCTCCTACTTAGAAAGATGAGAGAGGTCTGTAATTTTTATCATAGGTACACTTCAACTATGAGAGACAAAATGAGAAAAAAAAATCCAGGAAATCACATTGTAGGATTTTTAATGAATTTAATTGTTGGTGGAAATGGAAATGGTGGAAAATAAGTATTTGGTCACCCACAAACAAGCAAGATCTCTGGCTCTCACATACCTGTAACTTCTTCTTTAAGAAGCTCTTCTGTCCTCCACTCGTTACCTGCATTAATGGCACCTGTTTGACCTCATTTTCTGTATAAAAGACACCTGTCCACAGCCTCACACAGTCAGACTCCAAACTCAACCATGGCCAAGACCAAAGAGCTGTCAAAGGACACCAGAAAGAAAATTGTAGACCTGCAGCAGGCTGGGAAAAGTGAATCTACAATAGGCAAGCAGGTTGGTGTGAATAAATCATTTGTGGGAGAAATTGTAAGAACATGGAAAACATACAAGACCATTGATAATCTCCCTCGATCTGGGGCTCCACGCAAGATCTCATCCCGTGGGTCAAAATGATCATGAGAACGGTGAGCAAAAATTCCAGAACTACACAGAGGGACCTGATGAATGACCTGCAGAGAGCGGGACCAAAGTAACAAAGGCTACCATCAGTAACACACTACGCCGAGAGGGACTCAGATCCTGCAGTGCCAGGCGTGTCCCCCTGCTTAAGCCAGTACATGTCCAGGCCCGTCTGAAGTTTGCCAGAGAGCATATGGATGATCCAGAAGAGGATTGGGAGAATATCATGTGGTCAGATGAAACCAAAATAGAACTTTTTGTTAAAAACTCAACTCGTCATGTTTGGAGGAAGAAGAATGCTGAGTTGCCCCATACCTACTGTGAAGCATGGGGGTGGAACCATCATGCATTGGCGCTGTTTTTCTGCAGAAGGGACAGGACGACTGATCCGTGTTAAGAAGAATGAACGGGGCCATGTATCATGAAATTTTAAGGCAAAACCTCCTTCTATCAGTGAGAGCATTGAAGATGGAACATGGCTTCACATGTTTGTGAAGAAAGTTTGTGGAGGGAGTTGAAAGTCCGTGTTGCCCCAAAACATCACTGCTCTAGAGGAGATCTGCATGGAGGAATGGGCCAAAATACCAGCTACAGTGTGTGCCAACCTGCTGAAGACTTACAGGAAACGTTTGACCTCTGTCATTGCCAACAAAGGTTATGTTACAAAGTATTGAGTTGAACTTTTGTTATTGACCAAATACTTCTTTTCCACCATAATTTACAATTAAATTCTTTAAAAATCCTGCAATGTGATTTCCTGGATTTTTTTTTTTCTTCTCATTTTGTCTCTCATAGTTGAAGTGTAGCTATGATGAAAATTACAGACCTCTCTCATCTTTCAAAGTAGGAGAACTTGGCTGTCAGTGGCTGATTAAATACTTTTTTGCTCCACTTGTAACTCATGACTCTTATCGTATTTAGGAACTTATTCTTGACCATGTCTATCTCTAAAGATCCAGAGATGCATACTAATTAAAACAGACAGCAACAAACAGACTGTTTAAAATTAGAGCATTTTATTTTAACCCACCTTGCCAAAATGGAGTGACAAGAATATATTGTGAGCTGCAGAGGTAAAGAAGTTACTGTCTTGTACTTTTAAGTATTTCTGTAACTTATTATTTTTTACTTTTACTCACTTTTTCAAAAGAAAAATTTGTACTTTATACTCACTACCTTTCAAAACAGGGTTGTTACTTTAGCTTTAATTGATCTATCTATATGTATCTATTTACGTTTCTTTTTTATTTAGGTTATTCTAGTCAGCATTCCACTCCTAAAAATAACTGTATACACTTTACATTGTATTTATTAATCAGACATTAGAAGTTGTTCCATGTCCTTGATATAATGAATCCCATTTCTGTCATGAATATGAGGTATTAAAGTCATGAAAACAACAATAACAACAAAACTATAGGCTATAGTATTTCAAAACGTTTTTGTATAGGCATTTTTAAATGTAATGGAGTGATTAAAAGAAGACCTGCTCTTAAACAACTTTGAAGCTGTCTGACTAAAACGTCGATGTTAATTATAGTTTTTGTTAAATGTCTTGATTTACTGCATTACTGAACATTGCCATGTCTACTTATGAGCGATGTAGCAGCATTTCCAAAATAGTATTTTGTCTGAGAATGTCTGAAAATGTTTTGATTCTGTTCTTGCTGTGGGTAGCTAAAGATGATAATGTCATTTGTTTGATTTTTACAGATGATTCATGTAATTGCAGCACAAACCATTAAGCACCCTCAGTGTCATGGACCTGTACCTTTTACCCTCAATAAAAGACATCCAGTTTCAAACACTGGAGTTAGAAAGCCTTTTAAAGAAATACTTTTTTACATTCAGTAACATCAAGTCAAGTCAAGTCAGATCTATTTATATAGCGCTTTTTACAAGGGAGCATTGTCTCAAAGCAACTTTACAAGTTTAGATTATCTCCTAATAACTACGTCCAGTCCCAAATTGAGCAAGCCTAGGGTGACAGTGGCAAGGAAAAACTCCCTGAGTGTTATAGGAAGAAACCTTGGGAGGACCAAGACTCAAAAAGGGACCCAACCTCCTTGGGCGGCGTAGATGATAAATCTAAGAGCGAAACTAAAGTCATGGAGTCAAAGTTCGAATAAAATGTGAAGTATGGACATTGACATTAAGTGGCCCGGGTATGATGGGGCTGGAGCTGATGATGGAAGCAGCTTGAGTGGAGCTACAGCAGATGAACATCATGTGTGGGGCTGGAACTGCCAGAACACAGCTGTTCGTATCTGTCTGTAACATGCACTTTACACTTGTGTAAAATGAATAAGACATCAGATTAGTTGCACTTTCACTTAAGTAAAAAACTTCCAGCTTCCAGGATTAATTAATACATTTACATCATTTGTAAAATGCTTTATAATAGAACAGTAGATTGGATTCATGAAGCCCAGGTCCTGCTCCAAAGCCGCACACACCCTCTTATCTCACAATACCAGTATCTATGAAATCGGCTCTTTTTGTAGGCTATCATTCAGACAATGGAATCTAATCAAACTGCACTTCCCGGACTCATGGGCATCAAAAATCGATCTTGCTCAGGCCCCAGAGAGCTCTTCCACTCACAACATGACAACAGACCTCTGTGACAAACACCAGCCATCGTTGAATGTTTAATTAAAGCAGAGTCGTAACTCTCTAACAATGTGCTAATCATTTGCACCTGTGTTGACTGTAATTGCAGCCAAATGATTTGTCCCTACTACAAGAGGTGTAAATTTAGCCTCACACTTCCTTTAGCTTCACTTACCTTTGTTTGCTTTATAATGGACTATTAGTGTTTTGTAAAATATGTATGCCAAATAAAAATGATCTAAAATTAGAAAAATTGTAATCTAAATGATCTATAATTTATCTGTATCTAAAAATAGATAAAACAGTTTCAAAATGTGTAGTTTAATATTGCTTAAAATATGTATGCCAGATAAAAATGGTCTAACAATAGATATATTTCATAATCTAAATATTGGTATTATACATTTATAATCTAAATTATCTGTGATTTATCTGTATCTAAAATAGATAAAGTAGTAAAATAGTTTCAAATTGTTTGGTTTAATATTGTTTAAAATATGTAACTTATTATAAAAAATAAAATCATTTTTAATCACTTTTAATCATTTTCCAATATAAATAAACTAACACACTAATACATTTTAATTAAATAAATGTAATTAAAAACTGAAATAATAATACTAACAAAGAATACTATTTATTATTTAGACATAGGTATTCCTAATAAATATGTGTTATATATTAATACTATTATTACATTTTATACATTATATACAGTGGTGCGTGAAAGTTTGTGAACCCTTTAGAATTCTCTATATTTCTGCATAAATATGACCTAAAACATCATCAGATTTTCACACAAGTCCTAAAAGTAGATAAAGAGAACCCAGTTAAACAAATGAGACAAAAATATTATACTTGATATAAATGATCCCAGTGTTGCATGCAGTATCTATGGGTGGCAAAACTATGTCAACCTCTAGGACTAACAGTTCATTTGAAGGTGAAATATAATATAAATAATATAATATTTGAATTGAATTATTGAATAAATAATATTTTGCTGCCATGTGATTGGCTGATTAGATATTTGCATTAACAAGAATATCTACCTGAGCTATTGCGCTCTTTCTCTCCTCTTTCATAAGCCAAGGAAATGATTAGAACAACAGCAGAGTCGTCCCATTGTTTTGTTCCAAGCTATGCAATGGAGTGTGAACTCATAGAGCAGGTGAGCTGAGAAGAAACGGTATTTTTGTGGGGAAAAATAAAAAAATGAAACGTTGAGAATGCAATAAGACATTTGGGTGATTTGATTGATTTTGTTTTACTCAGGAATCGCAGGGTTGTACAGCGAGCTCGTACTCGTGGTGAAGCAGCTGCTGCCTTCCCAAGCTGCTGCACAAATCTTGTTTGCCTTTTCCTCTTTGGCTCTGTAATCCTTCAGGTTACTTATGAAAAAGCCACCGTGCCTGCTTCTGACCCAAACGTGTTTATCGGGAATCAGTTTGAGCTTCAAGTGACAGCTGGGGCTGCTCGAGTCGTCTCAGTGTCATCGTTCAATTGGTCAGTTTCAGGGCATCCACCAGAAGAAAGATGAATTTCATACTGCTCTGTCACTGCAGTTTGGAACGTCACGTATGACGTAGTCTTATTTAAACATAGCTACAGAGTGGTGCTTGAAAGTTTGTGAACCCTTTAGAATGTTCTATATTTCTGCATAAATATGAGCTAAAACATCATCAGATTTTCTCATAAGTCCTAAAAGTAGATAAAGAGAACCCAATTAAACAATATTATACTTGAGGATAATGATCCAATATTACATATTAGTGAGTGGCAAAAGTATGTGAACCTCTAGGATTAGCAGTTAATTTGAAGGTGAAGTTAGAGTCAGGTGTTTTCAATCAATGGGATGACAATCAGGTGTGAGTGGGCACCCTGTTTTATTTAAAGAACGGGGATCTATCAAAGTCTGCTCTTCACAACACATGTTTGTGGAAGTGTATCATGGTACGAACAAAGGAGATTTCTGAGGAGCTCAGAAAAAGAGTTGTTGATGCTCATCAGGCTGAAAAAGGTTACAAAACCATCTCTAAAGAGTTTGGACTCCACCAATCCACAGTCAGACAGATTGTGTACAAATGGAGGAAATTCAAGACCATTGTTACCCTCCCCAGGAGTGGTCAACCACAAAGATCACTCCAAGAGAAAGGCGTTAATAGTTGGTGAGGTCACAAAGGACCCAGGGTAAGGGTAACTTCTAAAAGCAAAAACTGAAGGCCTCTCTAACGTTTGGCTAATGTTAGTGTTTATGAGTCCACCATCAGAAGAACACTGAACAAACAATGGTGTACATGGCGGGTTTGTAAGGAGGAAAGCCACGCTCTCCACAAAAAGAACATTGCTGCTGGTCTGCAGTTTGCTAAAGATCACGTGGACAAACCAGAAGGCTACTAGAAGAAAGTTTTGTGGACGGATGAGACCAAAAGAGAACTTTTTGGTTGAAAAGAAAAGCATTGTTTGGAGAAAGGAAAACACTGCATTCCAGCATAAGAACCTTATCCCATCTGTGAAACATGGTGGTGGTAGTATCATGGTCTGGGTCTGTTTTGCTGCATCTGGGCATTACGGCTTGCCATCATTGATGGAACAATGAATTCTGAATGATATCAGAGAATTATAAAGGAAAATGTCAGGACATCTGTCCATGAACTGAATCTCAACAGAAGGTGGGTCATGCAGCAAGACAATGATGAAAAATAAAGTTCATGTTTTGGAATGGCCAAGTCAAAGTCCTGACCTTAATCCAACCAAAATGTTGTGGAAGGACGTGAAGTGAGCAGCTAATGTGAGGAAACCCACCAACATCCCAGAGCTGAAGTTGTTCTGTACGGAGGAACGGGCTAAAATTTTTCAGACTTACATAAATACATAAAGGTTCACATACTTTTGCCACTCACTAATATGTAATATTGGATCATTTTCCTCAATAAATAAATGGCCAAGTATAATATTTTTGTCTCATTTGTTGAACTGGGTTCAAATCTGATGATGTTTTAGGTCATATTTATGCAGAAATATAGAAAATTCTAAAGGGTTCACAAACTTTCAAGCAGCACTGTAAAGTAACAGTATTTATTTAACAATCCTTTCTATTTCAATTTTTGAAACAGGATGTCTTTTATTGAGAGTAAGAGGTACTGATCCATGATACTGAGGATACATAATGGTTTGAACTACAGCCACATGAATCATGTACAAAAATCAAACAAGTGACATTATCATCTTTAACTAAAACAGCAAAAACAGAATAAAAAATTTCAGACACCAAAATGTACAACCCCAAATCAGAAAAAGTTGGAACAGTATGGAAAATGCAAATTAAAATATACGCAGAGTTCCTTACATTTCTTTTGACTTTTATTTCATTGCAAACAGTATAACCATGAGATATTTCATGTTTTTTTCTGGTCAGCTTCATTTCATTCATTCATAAACACCCATTCTTGCATTTCAGACCTGCAACACATTACAAAAAATGTTGGGATGGGGGAAATTTTAGGTCTAGTAATGAGGTAAAAATCTCAATAATGATGTGATTTCAAATAGATGATGTCAACAGGTGATTATAATCATAATGGTACAAAAGCATTATCCACAAAAGGCTGAGTCTTTGAGGAGCGAACATGGGCAGAGGCTACGATGGATTGGCACCCAGTCTGGGGTCATCCTGCCTTGTGCCCTGTGCTGCCGGATATGCACCGGCTCTCCCGCGACCCTGTCCAGGATTAAGCGGATGAGAAAGTGTGTGAATGGATGAAGATGGGCAGAGAATCTCCAGTTTATCAGCAAATGTGAGAGAAAATTCTTGAAAGGTTTAGAAACAATGTTCCTCAAAGAAAGTCTGGAAGGGATTTACATGTTTCAGTCCAAACTCTTTCTGATTTGGCTTGTTTTGCATTGTCTTGTTGAAAAATGCATGCTGTCTTGGAGGCAGCTTATGTTGCTCTAAAATCTCATTGTACTTTATTGGAAAATCGTAATTCTGGGAGCACCAGCATTGAAAAGAGTGGCTTCAAAAGACCTCACTGATATATTTTCCTCAATAAATAAATGATCAAGTATAATATTTAATATAGAAAATCCTAATGACTTGCACAAAATGTCAAGCACCACTCTATGCGGTTACCTACAACCATAACGTGGGTGCACATAGTGTCGACTTATAAAGCGTCCAAGCTACCAGTGAACATAATCATTGCAGGTTTACAGGTTATGTAGTTAGACTTATCCTGTGATGTGATGCAGCTATTGAAAGGCCTAAACACCCTTACACTACTGATATCGGTTTAGACACCCATTGTAATGGCACAAACGCTGCAGTGCTGCGCTGGGTTCTTCTGGTTAATATTAACAATTAAGTGAGGCTGTCTCAGGATTCAGCCCGGTCCTTGTCCTGCTGCATGAATCGATAGTACAAGCTCATTACTGTGATTAATTTTCAGCCTGCTATCATCTCACCAGCCGGGAGTTTGCGTTCAGATTACTTCTAATCACTATTATGGGATGGCCATTTTGACAGATATTAATGACTTCTCCTTCTGTCAATTCTTGGCTCTTCAATTTATCCCTTGCCGTCCAAGAATGGATGTTTAAGGGCTGTTCACAAAGCACATGCCTTATCTCGCAGATCAGATTCAGTCCCGCAGGGGTAAAATAAAATCTGTCGTGTGAATAAAAATATGGACGGCTCCGTGCATCTGTGTGTGTGTGTCTGTGTGTGTGTGTGTGTGTGCGCTCTCGTTCCTCCGCCTGAATGGCTGCCAGATCTGACAGTGGAGCTTCCCTGAATTCCCCGGTGACCAAACTCCAGAGGTTGCAGGTTCTGGTTGCTATGCGAACCGCACGGAGCGAGCTGCGCCATGGGCTATTACTCGTCTCGCTTGTTTTTCAAACTGCAGCAGGCCAAATATTTAAGTCTCTCAACGTCAAGCGTGCGACCAAAGTGCACCGAAAAAATGGGCGGCGACGTTGGAAGTCATAAGATTTGCAAAGGCTGATAAATAATACTACTCCTTTTAATTATAACTTAGAACTGTACGCCTTAGAGGTCCACCATGATGGCGATGTGATTAAGTCGTATCACTTCTTAACTGGCAGGCACGGGTTGCTGTTGCAGCACCAGAGGATGATCCTTCGTCCAGCCAAGCGGCTGTTAATAGTTGTTCATACAGTACTATGCAAAAGGGCAGAATATAACCGGAAAATACAAGAGATGTGTATGTAGTATGAAAAAACTGAAACTATCCATAAAAACAGCTTCTTTAGGCTACAGTGGTAAGTACTTAGTGTGACCTCCTCTTACACTTGAGCAACAGCAGCATCTGGGAGCTTCATCAGGATACCAAGTTTACCCTTCTGAAGAAGCTTGATCAGGAATGCACTTTTGGAAGGGTAGCAACCAAGAAACCAATTTTTCAGAAGGGTAACAGGGTGAAAAGGTTCAGGCATGCTAAAGCACACAAAGATTGGAATGAAGATCAGTGGAAAAGAGGATCATGGAGTGACGAATCCAGGTTTTGGGTTCAGTCGTTGACAATATTTACATTTACATTTACAGCATTTAGCAGACGCCCTTATCCAGAGCGACTTACAATTGGTACAACCTTACAATCCAAGCAATTGTGGGTTAAGGGTCTTGCTCAAGGACCCAACAGTGGCAGCTTGGCAGAGGTGGGATTTGAACCCTGGACCTTCTGGTCCATAGTCCAGTACCTTAACCGCTAGGCCACCACAGTCCCATATATTTTATATATGGTCATTATAAATGATTTTTTAAACATTTTTTAAAATCTTTCATTCATTATTAAGCCCTTAATTAAGCTCATTTTCAACTTTAACTTGATGTGTAATTGGATAGACGTCCTAAATCATGGAGTGTTCAAGGATGGTGTTCATGCTAAAAAAGCAGTCTTGTATGAGACGGTGAAACTCTCCATGCTCCCTTCTTTTTTTTGAAAATCCATCCTACCCGATATTGACAGTTGCCTTTTAATGTGATGGCAAAAGGATGTCTTTATCATGTGAAGAAAGACATTTTGTTGGTCTTGTCCACTACTAAAAAATTTAACCAGTCAGAGAAATAATAATAATAATAATAATAATAATAATAATAATAATAATAAAAACGCAGCACAGTTTTGTGTATGATGTGTAACTGCCTTTATCTGGATTCTCTTTATCCACTGAAATCTGCAGAAATGTAGAAAATTAAAAAAAGGCTTCACAACCAGTCAAGCGGCACTGTAGAAGTATGACACGGGAATCAAGCGACACTTGGAATACAAATTTCTGAAGTGTGTCATCAATGCAAATTGCTCTGACACATGAATTACAGTGATTGACTCCTGCACAATTGAATAAACCAAACGTATGGCAAGAGTGCATGACGTCACCCTGAATCACTGCCCTCCTTCATTTGATTAAAGATAAATCATTTACTTTTTAATCTGATTTTCAGAGCCAAATTGCCTTAGACCTTCATGATTAAGCTTGGTGTCACGTCTCACCCCGAGGAAATTTGGTCCCTCGTTTGGGCCCAGTTGATGTTGATGTCTACAATTTGAAACTCTAAAGATATGTGCTCTAATTCGAAGTGGTTGACAGTGCTACCAGTGCTATCCTGGCACTGCCAAGCTGCCACTGTTGGCCACCATGAGCAAGATCTTCGACACTGAACTGCTCAGAATACTATAAGTTGCTCTGGATAAGCTTTATATTTAAATGCAGTATATGTAAATAAAGTGACTAGTATCAGGATGATGTGGGCTGGAGAGTTGCTCCCCTATGGCCCTTTTCTCCTTCCACATTGAACTGGCTGCTGTGCCCCACCTATAAATGCCCTCTCCTTAGTTCATATCCTTTTCTGTCCTTTTCACACTACCCTGGTTTGTTGGTTTATGGCTCTTCTCATAGTCCAGGTCTGGTTTATGGGCTCAATTTTAAATTTTAAATTTTGTCTCATGTCAGTTGTTCCATGTTCTATATGTTATGTGTTGGTGTTAGCTGTTTATCTTTGTATTGGCACTTCCGCTAGTAGTAGCTTTGCCTGCGTGTATTAACACTGTGTATTGTAAGGTTGTATTAGCTCTGTCTGTTTGGGATAGTACCATGTCTGTTAGCATTAGCTGGTTAGTATTGTCTGTGTTTGCGAAGTCATTCGTGTTAGCGTCCCTGTTCACCATACATATTTTTGTATTGTTTGTTGCTTCTGCGTGTATTGTTATGTGGCATTGTCAGCTAGTTCCTGTATTTACTGTTATTAGCATCGTTCAAGTTCTGTGTTTACTGTTAGGTGCCATTTTTCAGCTTGTCTCCGTGTTTGCGCTTTGTTCTGCTTGTTGCACTGCTTCACTCCTTATCCTCACTATGTCCAGTGTGAATAAAGTGTACACACTTGCAGCTTCATCTTTGTCTTTGCTGCTGTTCTACCTAGACTGTGACAACTAATATCTGGATGGGTGAAATATCTCCTGGCTCTTATGTTCCAGGTCTGGTTTGTGGGCTTTTTTTCACTATTTGTTCATGTTTCATGTCCTACGTGTTGTTAGCCTAGGCTTTTGTTTGCGTGAGCTGTCTGTTTGTATTAGCTTGTCTGTGTGTATTAGCTCTGTCAGTTTGGGGTAGCACTGTCCCTGTTAACATTAGCTGGATAATATTGTCCATCCATCCTAGCATTGTCGGCGTTTGCGAAGTCCTTCATGTGAGTGTCCCTGTTAACATCTGTTTGTGATATTTGTTAGCTTTTGTGTGTGTTAGGTCACATTTTCAGCTAGTTTCTGCGTTTACTGTTATTTGCATCGTCTAAGTTCTGTTTACTGTTAGGTAGTATATTCGGCTTGTTTCTGTGTTTGCGCTTTGTTCTACTTGTTACACTGCTTCACTGCTTGTTCTCACTAATTCTAATGTAAATAAAGCATACACACTTGCACATATGGGTCAGCCAACATGTAGAGCGAATGCACATTACACACAGACAGCTACCACTAACAGAAATGCTAATGTTAACAGCTGAAACTACTGAAAAGTACACATATGTGAAACAAGACATGAAACAAGAACAGGAAGCACACAGTTGCATCTGCGTATTAGCTCTGTCTGTTAGGGATAGTACTGTCTGTTAGTATTGTCTATGTGTGTCAGCATTGTCTTTATTCGCAAAGTCCCTCATGCTAGGATTCATGTGTTTTTGCATCGTTTGTTAGCTTCTGTGTGTATTGTTAGGTAGCATTTTCAGTTAGTTTCTGTGTTTACTGTTAGGTAGCATTATCTTGTTTCTGTGTTTACATTTTGTACTGTTTGTTACACTGCTTCACTCCTAGCCTTCGTTATGTTCAGTGCATTGACATCATCGTGACCTGTTTAGGAGGGCTATAGCACCCACTCCCCCTCAAAAATCATACATTTTTTAATTTAATAGGTTTTTCTTATGCTCTCCTATACAACTGCTGTCTGTCTTCATATTCACAATTCAATCATTCCATTAAAAAAATTCAATCAATTTGATGTACTAGGACCAGAGTGAGGTGGTGCTGCCCGTTATAACATCCCCGAAACCTGAAACAAGGCTTGAATGTTTGTTTGATCTGCGACAGGCTATCGCTCTGGACAGCTTTAGTAAATTACTCTGTGTGAGGGAGAACGTGTCTGTCTGAGTGGATGTTCCTGAAGAAAACTTCAGCAAAAAAGTTATTTGAATGATAAACAACATTAGATTTAAAAAGCTATTTAGACTTTTACTGTCGCTTTTGGTTTATTGCTTTTTGTCAGGGTTTTAATAGCCCTTTGTCCTCTGGCTGGGGATGATCTGGTTTTGATTTGTTAATATTGCTTTGTGTGGAAATAAAAAAAATAAATAGAAACTAAATTTTCTGCTGTCAAATCTCGCATCGTCCTAAAACAAATCAGTTATCCAGGTTATTAAATATCAATAGAGCTACAGACCAGATGCACATTTGATTGCACCAGCTTATATTCTCAGTATTTGGGTATTGTATTTACAGTGGTGCTTAAGTTTGTGAACCCCTTAGAATTTTCTGCAAAAATATGACCTAAAACATCATCAGATCTTCACAAAAGTCCTAGAAGTAGATAAAGAGAATCCAGTTAAACAAATGAGACAAAAATATTATACTTAGTCATTTATTTATTGAGGAAAATGATCTAATATTACATATTAGTGAGTGGCAAAAGTATAAGGTGAAATTAGTCAGGTGTTTTCAATCAATGGGATGACAATCAGGTGTGATTTAAAGAACAGGGATCTATCAAAGTCTGCTCTTCACAACACATGTTTGTGGAAATGTATCATGGCATGAACAAAGGAGATTCCTGAGGACCTCAGAAAAAGTTGTTGATGCTCATCAGGCAGAAAAGGTTACAAAACCATCTCTAAAGAGTTTGGACTCTACCAATCCACAGTCAGACAGATTGCGTACAAATGGAGGAAATTCAAGACCATTGTTACCCTCCCCAGGAGTGGTCGACCAACAAAGATCACTCCAAGAGCAAGGCGTGTAATAGTTGGCAAGGTCACAAAGGACCCCAGGGTAACTTCTAAGCAACTGAAGGCCTCTCTCACATTGGCTAATGTTAATGTTCATGAGTCCACCATCAGAAGAACACTGAACAACAATGGTTGTTTTGAAAGGAGAAAGTCACACCAGATACTGAACATAAAGGTCCCTACTTTTGCCCACTCACTCATGTGATATTGGATCATTTTCCTCATAAAAATAAATGTCCAAGTATAATATTTTTTGTCTTATTTGTTTAACTGGGTTCCTCTTTATCTACATTTAGGACTTGTGTGAAAATCTGATGATTGTTTTAGGTTCATATTTTTGCAGAAATGTAGTGATTCTAGATGTTCACAAAACTTTCTAACACCCACCATTTGGAACCTGCTACTGCAGAGAAACATTTGCTAGTATCTTTGCTTGATCTATACCTCTTGTTAGTGGATGGAGATTAGTTAAGTCATAAGAAATGTACCAAATGTAAACTTTGAATAATGTCTCTTCAAAGAAATTTCTCTAAGTAGTTGTATGTTTTTAATTTCATGCCAGTTTCATAATGGGTACAGGCTCATTCTTATCGCTTAAAGGCCTACTATGCAGGCATTTTCCACTCACTTGATTAAAGACTTTTCCTAAACAGGATCGGTCGATAGGCTTTAACCTGTACTATCAATTCATGCTTTAATAAAGCAGTTAATGCATCAGCAGCTTGTACACCTTTCAGTACGTTCAAACCTTGCAAATAAAGGTTTTTCATGCGGGTCTCTGTCCCTGCGCCACAAGCGCTCACCTGGATAATTAAAACATTGACATAAAGGCGAAATTGATCAGGAGAAGGGAGCGTGAGCCCGCCATGAACATTTGATTTCTGAATGCCAAAATCAATAAGCTTGAGTGTTGTGCTTTGTCTGTAGAAGCTGAATGGAAGCCTTTTTTCATTTTATTTATTTATTTTTATTTTATTTTATTTTTAAATAAAGCCTTAATTTTTGTATAAGGATATTCAAGACAGGATCTGCATAAAGACGTATGTTCAAAATTAGTTTTTGGTGTGTCTAAGTGGTTTAGGATAACACATTGGGGCAGAAGGCAAAACCGGCTCCCATTTAGTCTTGGGCTGACTGCTATCTGTGAAGAATTTGCATGTTCTCCCCTCCCCATCCTCCCATAATGGTTGTACGATCATCCTCCAGCACTGTATCAGTCTTGGTAGCAGAGGTGTGGTCTGTGTCAGTCACAGCAGAAGAGATGTGGCCTCTGTGTCAGTCACCCTAGAAAAGGTGTGGCCTCTGTCAGCTACAGTAGAAGAGGTGTGGCCTATGTGTGATAGTCACTGGAGAAGTGGTATGGCCTTCATGTGTCAGGTACAGTAGGTGTGGTCTGTGTGTAGGGTACAGTAGAAGAGGTGTGGCTTGTGTCAGGCACAGTAGAGGAGGCATGGCCTATGTGTATCAGTCACAGTAGAAGAGGTGTGGCCTTTGTGTGTCAGGTACAGTAGGTGTGGTCTGTGTGTAGGGTACAGTAGAAGAGGTGTGGCTTGTGCAGGACACGTAGAGGAGGCCTGGCCTATTGTGTATCAAGTCACAGTAGAAGAGTGTGGTGGCATTTGTGGTGGTGTCAGGGTACAGTAAGTGGGGCCGTGTGTCAGGTACAGTCGTAGAGTAGAAGAGGGTGTGGCCTATGTGTGTGATAGTCACTGGAGAGGAGGCATGGCCTATGTGTATCAGTCACAGTAGAAGAGGTGTGGCCTTTGTGTGTCAGGTACAGTAGGTGTGGTCTGTGTGTAGGGTACAGTAGAAGAGGTGTGGCTTGTGTCAGGCACAGTAGAGGAGGCATGGCCTATGTGTATCAGTCACAGTAGAAGAGGTGTGGCCTTTGTGTGTCAGGTACAGTAAGTGGGGCCTGTGTGTAAGGTACAGTAGAAGAGGTGTGGCCTATGTGTGATAGTCACTGGAGAAGTGGTATGGCCTTCATGTGTCAGGTACAGTAGGTGTGGTCTGTGTGTAGGGTACAGTAGAAGAGGTGTGGCTTGTGTCAGGTACTGTAGAAGAGGTGTGGCCTATGTGTGTCAGGCACAGTAGAGGAGGTGTGGCCACTGTGTATCAGTCACAGTAGAAGAGGTGTGGCCTTTGTGTGTCAGGTACAGTAAGTGGGGCCTGTGTGTAAGGTACAGTAGAAGAGGTGTGGCCTGTGCCAGGTACTATAGAAGAGGTGTGTCATTTGTGTGTCAGGCACAGTAGAGGAGGTGTGTCCTCTGTGTCAGGTACAGAAGGTGTGGTCTATGTGTGTCAGATACAGTAGAAGAGGTGTGGCCTATGTGTCAGGTACTGTAGGTGTGGTCTATGTGTGTCAGGTACATTAGAAGAGGTGTGGCCGTGTCAGGTACAGTAAAAGAGGTGTGGCCTTTGTCAGGTACAGCAGAAGAGGTGTGGCCTATGTGTCATGTATTGATCCAAATACATTTGAATCAATGAATCAGTTGATCATTTAGTCTTGCTATTAAGCTTATATTGTATACACCACAGTGGCCTTCATCATGAAAATTAATTGAAAATTAAACATTCATTTATCCGGTTGTGGGAAAGCAATATGGTAATCCTCTTTTTTTCTGTTGGAAAAAGCAAGCAGAGGAAAGCACTCTGTAATAAATAGTGCATGCTGTGATTAAATTTGAATACTAAGGGTCAAAAGCTCTCATTATTTGCGTTGAAATATTAAAAAACTCTGCAATATGTCATGAGGCCCAAATATAGTGGTGGTTTAATTCCAGGAGAAAACTGTTTGCTCTGAAATAAATGCAGATTTACAAGTCAGGCTGCTCAGTATGAGACGGAGAGAGAAAGAGCGAGAGACTCTCAGCAGTGAGGCATGTTAATACAAGGCTGCATTTCAGTATTCTGTAACAGCTTCTATAAAACCCTATAAGGGACCGTTCCTTAAAGGAGAAATGGTTGTTAGACAAGCTTACATGGATTTAAGACGTCCCATGGACCATGATCCAGAGACTGCCCACAAAACTGGGCTCATGGTACGAAGCTTGGCATAAAAGCATGGATCAATGACATCATTTGTAGTTTATGGGGGTTTTTTAATATATATTTTGCATCCAAGTCCATAACCAGCACAGTGGTGCAAGTGATTAGTGAGGTTAAAGTACTGAACTGTGGAACAAAAGGTCCCAACTCTGCCAAAACCGCCACTGTTGGGTCATTGGGCAAGGCCCTTAACCCACAATTTTGTTAAGTCTCGATAAGAGCAGCTGCTAAATGGTTAAATGTAACTGCCTAAATGCTGTTGGCTCACTGGTGGGTCCATCTCTGGTAGCTTCCTGATCCAAGGTCCACCTGTGCCTGTTCTTCATGTGCAGTGGCGGGTTGGTCCATAGGGGGCGCTGTGGGTGCCGTCCCCATCAAGTTGCACGTTAAATAGTATATTGGTATAATCAATAATACCAACATGCTGAAAATAAGTTAATTATATATTGCAACATGAAACTATGCAACTATGAAACTATTTAGTCACTATGCAGCTGGTACTCACTTATTTAAAAGAAAAAAAATAAAAATCAATACTTGTACAGTGGTAGCTCGGTTCTCGGCCACGTTGGAACTCATTTTGACTAGAACAATTAGCCTCGGTTCTTATTGTTTGCTCTGTACTCGGTGCTCAGTACATAGTGATTCAGTGATTCAGATTCTCAACAGTGAAGATCTCTGCTGTGTTTGTTTTTCTTTTTTACATCTACAGTAATATATTTTTAGTGCAAATAAGTCCCCATAGGTCCTGAAATGGTTAGTAATGACATCAAACCGAAAGGAAACTGACTTTCAGGCTGAGCAGTTAGCATTAGCAGCTATTGCTCTGAGTTCATCAATAGAGTAAGTGTTTTGCTTTTACTATCGCTTTCAATCCATTACTCACAAAATGACATGAAAATTTTCAACACTTTATTATAAAATAAGCTTTGTGTGAATGACTTTGGCCAACTGTAGGTTAGTGTAAGTGTTTATATAAGTGTTAATGTGTAACAGGCTCCTCTATGATACAGAAACTATATTAAACACATCACTTCATGATACATTAACTTAGGATGGATTTGTTGAACATATCCCCATCATAAATCAGGGAGCACCTGTACAATACAACTCCATTAATGCATATAATGTTATACAGGGTGGATTTTCTGGGGGTCTGGAATGGAAATGAGTGTTTACGCAGATCCAGTTACTGCAGTTAATGCAGAGCGGGCCCGTATACGGGCCCGCTAGGGGCGCTCCTGCAAATTTGCAGTAAATAGTCTTAATTATTTAAAACACAAATTCTTAAAACACAATCTCAAAAGATTTAATACTATCATGACTACCTGCATACCGATTTTCAACCGTCTACATGCAGCCATTCGCCCGAAATCACGTACCAAAACACTTGTTACCAAACACGTCCGCCATCTTGTTTGCGCAAACATACAACTATTTTGCCTTATAAAACATACTTAGGATGTAAAATAACTTTTTATTTTATCATAGAAAATTCACTTACCGTCTAAACAAGTCCATGATACCGTTACATTGCCGATAAATCGTCAGTAAAGTCCTTTTTTTCCATGGTTATGTGGGTGCGTAAAATCCATTCGCTCAGACGCACGCTCTTCTTTGGACGTTTTCCATTACACAAAACACATTTTCCCTTGAACGAGGCTGCTTTATGTTCCCTGTATCCCTTTTCTACTTCTTTACCTGGTTGGTTCGTTCTTCAAGAGCCTGTAGCGGTATTGGCGCAGCTGTTTACCGCACGACCCACCTTCCTCACCAGCCAGCCTATGCCTAGACATATATGCAAATCTCTGGGTCTGTGTGCGAGCTGAGTGACAAAACTGTGCTCCAATGGAGAGCTAAGAGCCTACGGCTCAGATATAGACCGGCCCCAGCACGCTCTCACACACAGCGCGGGGGGGATGGGTGCTAATCCTCTCACTCCATGCGTCTTGCACAATGGAGAGGCCTTTCCTGCTGGATTTCTTTAGTTACAAACCAAATAACACTGAATTGTGACTAATATTTGTTTGTTCTATTACAGAAGACATAAAAAAACTTGCAACCACTTGATTTATAGTGACAGGCTTCTTTTTATTGTCTTTTTAGAGGCTGTGGCAAATTTTGAGACGAATGATGACCCTTGATAAAAACCTGTGTAACTCTTGAACACTTTGTTGTATCTGTTCCAAATTTTTTATTTAGCTTCACAAGTCCCTGCTGAAACAGAAAATGTGCAGCATGGGAAATGTTCAATCACCAGCATCCACACACAAATTATAATCTCAAAAAATTATAGGCGTTTTTTAATTTTCGCCATTTTTTTTGCATTTAATCTTCCCAAATGTAACCTAAATGATGAAAATAGAAGACTGGAGGTGAATAAATATGTTGGCCCAAGTGTTTACTTCAATTTGAGCCCTGAATGATCATTGTGCTATATGTAAAACCACTATTAAATTTGATAGTGGTCGTTCATTACTGCAGCAAAAGGTTTAAACTTTAAGCATGTGACCTGAGGCTGAACTTTCATTGGCTGCTTAAAAATTTCCTGCCAGGTGCAGAGATTTGTTCCATAGACACGCCTACATTTATCAGGAGCCAGTCAGGTATTGTTTACCTTTTTTCCCCCCTGTTAAGTGATTGGACTACCACAGGCTCGTTAGCTGATCAGGAGACCGAGGGAATTCTGACTCTGCAAGTTGAACCGTTTGTGTTTCGCTTTGGCACAATTTCTTCCAAATGTCAAAAACTTTAGTTTTTGTCCTTAACAAAAACTCCTTTAACGAGGCATTCAGTTGATTACTGTACCTACAGAAGCAGCAAGAGCACTCGCTGCCTGCATATGCCAAAGTAGCTGGGGGCGAACTAAAACTAAAAACACACAAACAAACGGATCCACTCTATGCTAATTAGCTCATAAGCCTGTAGTGTGTGTAGATTAAAGAACACAGGCTGTACAAATTTCCAATGGCACTGATATCAGATGTGCGACCTTGTGCTGTAAGGGTTCTAAAGGAAACGGATAAGATTACCTTAAAAGGCAGTATTACAAGAGTATTACAATGCAGAGCAAGTCTTCTCTTGCTATGCTAATGTTCTCACGTTATGACTCATTGCTCACAACAGATGGATCTCCTGCAGTCATGTTTTCTGTTTCATACGAGCCTGATGTACTTCATTGAGCAGGTAAACACAGTCGGTTATGTTCAGATTCAAAGCAGAGCTTTAAAAGCTAATGTAGTAGTTGTGTTAACAATTCTTTAAAAGCGCGTTTACGTGGAATAGTACATACACAGCCCCTGGAGCTCAAAGGTAAGTGCCAGCTGCTGGATATGGCACTTCCTACATACCTCAACAGGAACCCTGGACTGAGTTAGCAATGTGAAGGGCATGTGGTGTGGTTATGGCATCCTGTGATGTAATGGTGTCCCATCCAGGAAGGGATTTTGCCTTCACACGATGAAATCTGGGACAGGTTTCCCCACACCCCTGACCAGCGCAGTCATGAAGGGACTTTCACTGATAACATTCAGTCGTACACAAATCTTCCAGAACACCTGGTTGAATATATGTTTTGCTGATTTACTGAAAGGAGTTAATACAATCTATTTAGGTAAAAAAAAAAAAAAACACACACACACACAAAAAGCCAATACACTGTAGACACCAAACACGACGCGAAAATGCAAAATATTCAGACGTGATGTTTTCACCTCAAGATTATACACACCAGATGCGATTTGATTTATTTCTTTATTTATTTTTTTATTTCACCACCTGGTTCTATTTTTTTTCACAGCCAAAAAAGAGACAAGATGAACTAATATGAAAATGTACAGTGCTGCTTGAAAGTTTGTGAACCCTTTATAATTTTCTACATTCCTCCATAAATATGACCCAAAAGATCATATTTTCACATAAGTCCTAAAAGTAGATAAAGAGAACCCAGTTAAACAAATGAGACCACTCCTGGGGAGGGTAACAATGGTCTTGACTTTCCTCCATTTGTACACAATCTGTCTGACTGTGGATTGGTGGAGTCCAAACACTTTAGAGATGGTTTTGTAACCTTTTCCAGCCTGATGAGCATCAACAACTCTTTTTCTGAGGTCCTCAGAAATCTCCTTTGTTCGTGCCATGATACACTTCCACAAACATGTGTTGTGAAGAGCAGACTTTGTTAGATCCCTGTTCTTTAAATAAAACAGGGTGCCCACTCACACCTGATTGTCATCCCATTGATTGAAAACACCTGACTCTAATCTCACCTTCAAATTAACTGCTAATAATAAAGGTTCACATACTTTTGAAACTCACTAAGATGTAATATTGGATCATTTTCCTCAATAAATAAATGACCAAGTATAATATTTTTGTCTCATTTGCTTAACTGGGTTCTCTTTATCTACTTTTAGGACTTGTGTGAAAATCTGATGTTTTAAGGCATATTTATGCAGAAATAATATAATATAAATTCTAAAGGCTTCACAAACTTTCAAGCACCACTGTATGAAGATAAAGAAGATATTTTGCTTCTCACAGAAAAATGCAAACACCAATATTGGGTACATTTTTTTTTTTTGGAAAAAAGAAGGGAGCATGGAGAGAAACCTTTTTTTTTTTTTTAACATTTGATTTAGGAGGTCTGTCTAATCAAAAGTTTAAGCTTTTGTTCATAAATAATGTATTATTCATTATTAATAATACTATTCTCTTTATAAACATTTTACAATCAATGGCTGTATAGTTCTGACAAGGAGAGGGAACAACTGAGCAAACATGAAAACGAAAACACAATGTCTTTATTTAGTTTAAATCCAAGTTTCAAAAGGCTGCCAGCAGAGAGGCAGACTGAAAATACAGGAGCTGCTTCACGAGGTGCAGAAGGAACAGTGAGTGATGGGTCAGTGAATTTTTGTCAGTGGTGAATGTTTGCAAAAATCGAACCGAGGGCTACTAAAAGAACGTTTAATTTTTGCTGTTTGAAATTGCATTTGGTGTGGTGCGTCATTATACACAAGCTTTAATTAATTTACTGTCGTCCGAAAAAAAAGAAAAAGTGTTTGGTGTGTAACAGCCTTTAGAAGATACAGAGACTTTCTGATATCGGTTGATGTGGTTTGTTGACCTTTTGGCTACAATCACCAAACAGAAGCTATAAGAAAAGAACATGGTGTTATGCTTTTGAGTTGTGTAACAACCAGTAGCACTGGGATTATTGTTCAGATTGAAGGAAGAAAGGATTCTACAGGATATCAAGACACCATGGAAGCCAATATTGCGCAGTCAGTGAGGAATTTGATGCTGCCTAGAAACATCTCAAATTAAGCCTTGAACTACCTCAAGAATGGCAAAAATTTTAAATCAGACTTGAGTTTTGTTGAAAGTCTTTGTCTCAAACACTGTGCAAGAAGGCTAAGAAGATATCTAAACTTAAAGCAAGAATACAAAGACTGCTCTCTGCTACAAATAAGATTTTTAAGTTGTGATTTATACCAAATAAGGGGTTACCCAAACTTCTGTACTTGCCAGATTTTTGATGTTTTTCTCTCACATGGAAACTCTTGAGAGAAAATAGGCACGAGGAGGGAGTGCTGCCATGACGATGGTAATGTCTGGTCAACGTCCTGTTTCACAGTGCGTAATGTGGACGTTCAATGGTGCCCATTTGTATTTATTTTCCTTCTTTCAGGCTTACAAATGTTAGGATTTAAAAAATGTTCCTATACACCCACAAAGACGAGGGTCATTTATCATTTATTGTAGGTTAGACTGGGGTTCATCCAGCCTGTAAGAATATTAACAGGACCAGCTTCACTTCCTCTCTTCTAGTCAGCAACATTTTCAGCACTGCTCATTTAAATGCATCAAAATGGGGGCAAGAAGTCAGAGCCAGTGATTCTGGTCCAAGAACCGAGCTTGAATTACTGGTGTGGGCAGTGAAATGTAAATAGATAAACTTTTAAAAGGAGTACAAGAGCAGAGAGATGCAGTAATGCCACAAAACTTGGTTCATGGGCTGTCATGAGCCAGCTACAGAGATTAGATATGGTTATATTATCAGGCTGTCAGAGATCCCAGTGTGAAATGAATGAAACTGGACAGTTGGACGGGTCTTTATAAGACAAAATAGACTCTATGGCCAAAGGTATGTAGACAGCACTTCTAATTAGAGATCTCTTACTTCAGTCACGCCTTCTGTTATCAGGTTCATAATGAAATAATTTTATAACTTTGACCAAAAGCACAGCTGGCTTGCACAGGGCTCTAATCTTAACTCCTTCAGACACCTTTGAGAAGAATTGGAACGCCAACCATAAACCAAGACTTGTCTAACATCAGGCCTAGTCATGTTCCAAAATCTGTAGGAATACCTTCCCAGCAGAGAGAAGGCTGATGTAGCAGTGAAGGAATGACAACATTTATACTAATAGCCATAATTTTTAAAGTAATTTTGGGTGTCCAAAAACATTTGGCTATATAACACATAAGAATATCAAGACTATTGCTTCTGTACAGTGTATCCAATATCAGAAGTGTGGCACTGTAGTGGAGTCCAGCTCCAGAGACAGGATTAATCCTTAACTTTAGTCGGGACAGAGTTTGGTATGTTCTTCATTTGTCCACTGGACCCAGTAGGTGGAATGGCTACTTACATTACTTTTAGGTGTAGGTTTAAATAAGGCATTTGTACTGAGTTCTAGGAAGAGTTTGCTGTTACAGCATTGATGGATTATACTTTCATCCCCTCCCTCAAACACAGCCAGTCTTGTATCCTGGTGCCTAACCGGCCTAAGGAGCCCTGACAGGACTTGAACCCAGGTCTATGAGGTGGTGGGCTAATGTAGTAGACCGCTACACCATCTGTGTGCTGCTGCATTCAATGATCATGATGTAATTTAACAGATCTTGAGCATAGAGTGAACCCTGCCTAGGTAATCTATGTGAAGATCATACCAACCACACTAATAACCACCTACCAACATCACAACAGCCTGGCAAATCTATAAAAAGGCTTTATGGTTGTGGTTTTCTCCTGTAGGTTTACAGAGACAATAGATACCCTCATATAATGTTACAATTTCTGTTTCGCTATCAGTGTACTTACAGGTTGGAACAAAAAAAAAAAAATCCTGCCTTCTCACTAGAAGTTCAAAATGATCTGTAAATGAATCTTGCAAAATGCAACACAAAGTGCTTCTATATAGTCTGTGAAAATGATAAAATAGAGAGTGAGTGTAGAAACAAGGAGGCATACCTAATCATATATATGTATTGCACACACTATATGGACATAAGTATTGGGGCACACTGAATTCAGGTGTTTAATTCTGTCCCTAACTATACAGTCTGCCTTTATAAACGTTAGTGAAAGAGTGGGCAGTTCTAGAGAGCTCCGTGTATTCCAGCATGGTACTCTAATAGGATGTCTCTGTTGCTGCAAGTGACATTTCTTCTCTCTTAGATAAACTGTAGAGAAAAACTTGCTCAAGAAGAACTTGATGAACTGTGGGTGGTATTCTTGAAAAGTGGAAGGATTTAGAAGCCTTGTAAAGAAACCTCGAGAGACAGCAGGCTCAAATGGAAGGCCAAGTCCTTAATCCTTCAATAAAGGAATCTGAATGGTAATTTTGTATAAAAACAACAATTAGAGCTAAACTCCTTATGCTCTTTAGCTCTAAAACCATTGATGGACGTGTTTATCAGTACAACGAGCTGTAATGAAGGTCCCAGTCTCAGTCAGAGTGATTATCCTTTCTCTACATGCAATCCTCTGAGTCCTTCCTCTATCCCCAATCCATACCCCCACCCTGCCTCTCAGCATGGGCCTGTCTCATTACATTCATCTCCAGGAGTCATTTGGTGGAAAGATGAGAGGAGGGAGGGGGAAAGATGATGTCAAGTCTTCCATATACTTGTTGCTACACATGTGGCATGAGCATTGTGTCGATGCTGACTCTTATTATCCAGAGTCTTTTCTTTATAGCAGGATATGAAAGTAGATTGCCAGGCCTTCCTTCTCTGCAGTTAATGTTTGAAACGAGATCATCCACCACCAGCGCCGACCTACACTGCTGCTATCTACTTCACGGTCCTGAACGTTACAAGCCCACTCCCAATGGTGTGTGGGTCCAATTAAGACAACCCCGACAGCTGGGAGCAGCCATGGGCCTCGGTCCAATTTTTACTACAGCAGGGGGAGTTTATTCCACTGACCTCCCACCTGTCCCTTAGACACGGCCAGTCACGCATATGTGATGCCGGAGAGTACTGCTGGGACTCGAACCCTGGTCTTGCTGTTGACTACCAAATCGCCACAACATGGAGTAGCCGTCTCTTTATTAGAGACACTCACCCTTTCGCTATTGGAGCTTCCCTGTGTGGAAATTAGAGGTGACCCTGGAGTGCAGCATAAAATTGTAAAAGTGAGCAAGCTTTCTGGAGATCAGTTTCAGTGTGAATACACATTAGAATCCATCCAAGAAGGCAGGTCATCGATGCTATACCAGCCAGGGCCCATATTTCAAAAAATGCCATAACTTGTTCTCTCTTGCAAAACTGTTAAGAGGCTACAGATCTTAATCCTATGGAGCATGTCTGGGACGAGGTAAAGCAGGCTGTTCAGAGCAAGTAACTCCTCTACCTCCTTTAGTAAGAAGGAAGCACCAATCTGGTTACCTTCTAAAGAAACAATTCAACCAGAAATGAAATTTAGATTATTTTCTTAGCTTCACTGTAGAGCATAAGACTGTGGGACTGTGGTAGCCTAGCGGTTAAGATACTGGACTATGGATCAGAAGGTCCAGGGTTCAAATCCCACCTCTGCCAAGCTGCCACTGTTGGGTCCTTGAGCAAGACCCTTAACCCACAATTGCTTGGACTGTAAGACTGTACCAATTGTAAGTCGCTCTGGATAAGGACTTAATCCTTATCTCGTTTCAAACATTAACTGGATAAGGACTCTGCTAAATGTCAAATGTCAATGTCAATAAGACTATATACAAAAAAAGTTAAAACTGATGTTTCAATCTGGCACAAACGTTTCTTCATTCAATATTTCATTCATCTGTTAATACTTAATTAGTTTCTGTTTTTAAACTATTACTAGAAGACTTATTTGACTATATAAATTAGTGTCATTCTTACACTTATCATCTAAGCCCCCCAAGAAGGTTGAGTCTTGGTCCTCCCAAGGTTTGTTCCTTATAACGTTTAGGGATTTTCCCTGCCACTGTCGCCCTAGGCTTGCTCAATTTGGGATTGGCCTTAGATATTAGAAGATCATCTAAAATTGTAAACATCCTTTAAGACGATGCTCCATTGTAAAAAGTGCTATATAAAAAAAAAATTAAAATACCTCAGTATAATTTGTGGCAACTGCGAGCACCTGTCCTGTCCACGAAGGTCAATGTTCAGAATGATTTGTGCCGAATGACTTTAACACCTAGTGGAAACTACACCAAAGCCAAAGCCAATTTATTTCTAAAGCATGTTTTACAAAGGAGCATTGTCCCACATCAGCTTCACAATTTTAGATTACCGTCTGAATTATAAGGCCAGTCCCAAACTGAGCAAGCAATTATAAGGAAGAAAGTTTGGATGGACCGAGCCTTGAAATGGACCCATCCTTTTTGGGTGGCATAGATGATATACAGTATGTAAGAAATGATCTAATTAATAAGTTTATAGTAAACAGAAGCTAATTAAACTTTAGCAGAGAGAACATGTTTAACAATCTAATATGTAGACTAATATCTTGGAGAAAATTCTAGAATACGAAGAGTAAATAAACTATAGCACATGAGACGAGTGACAATAAATAAAACATTGCATAAAACAACATAAGAATGTGCATATAGGCATTGAGTCTGGTTCACAGAGTCACTACTGGATCCTCAGTGGAAAGGTTTTGTTGAAGTGTTTTGTTGACGCTCAGTCAACCGCGGGAGGGGGAGAGACTGCCCTCTGATGTGGTCCGAGTAATGACCGGTCTGGAACTGATGTGACAACCAATTGCTGTGGTTCTGACAGCGAAATTAGGTGAAAATCGCTCCAAGACGGTTATGTCTAATAAAGTGGCCATTGAGTGTCATTCTGTGAGCACACAACGCATGCTCAATAAGTGCACCTGTCCAGACGGTCCTCTAGAGTTCTTGTCAGGTCTCGTGACTTAATTAACTTGTAAAACGTGCTAAAATGTCATATTTAAGTGGGTCCCTTGCCGAGTTTGTCCTCCTCCTACACGTTGAAGGCTTCGGTCGGCAAATTAATTAAAATCGTAAATCCGAATTCGGAAGGCTAACTGTTTCTGATGAGTTATAATGGAAAATGGGAGCGAATTAAGCCACGAGACGCAGGTCTTGCGCGAGCATTCAAATAGCCATGTAATTAAGGGCAGTTGGCGAGCTTTTCATTAGCGCGGAGGCAGCCAGGTGATTTAGGCAAGCAGCATTCAACCCGAACATCCCTTTGCTTTCCATCACGAGGGCCGCGTCGCTGCGAGGAAGCAATTAGACAGCGAGCGAACGCGGAACGTGGAAAAACCCTGTTATGTTCTGATGAATTACGCTGGTGGATAATTTGTGTGATAATTAAAGATGGGAGGCTCTGCTCTCCAATGGGGGCATAAATCACACCTGCGTTGGCAAATCTTGGTCGGTTTGACGGCTGTAATTGCAAACGCGATGTTTGTGAGCCTGATATCTTTAGATATTTTAATCTTGGTCCAGGCTCGGAGCAGCACACGCGTACGTGGGCTTTGTTTCCAAATGCCACTGGAAGTGTTTATACCATGCTTGAAAAGCTCTCTATATTATCTCTCATACTCCTTATTATTATTGGCGGTTGGCGGGTCTCCTTCCACACATTTCTGTGATTAATAGGACTCGAACCGCTTACCGTACAGACACGGTTCAAACACCGCTACGTAGGTAATCGCTCTGTGGGGGGCGCTATGACTTTTTGAGTCGATCCCATTTATCGTTTTTAATATTTTTAAGTTTAAAAATGTAAAATCTCCCATAGAAATGCATTGAGGGAATGTTCAGATTCAAATCCCAACCGACAAAATTCAAACTGTAACTGAAATCGATGATGTCATCACAGAGCTCTGCATGAGACTCAGTGACCTGTTATTACATCTACTGACACAGAAACATGCAAAAGTATTAGGACACGCCCCCGCACACGGACAAAAGTATTGGACACGTCCCCACACATGGACAAAAGCATAGGGATATGCCATATCCTTGAATACCATAGTAACTGGCTAGCAACCACCTAGTAACACCATAACAACCACTGGGACACTATAGTAACCACCTAGCAACACCATAGCAATGCCTGCAAATGGCCGAAAATATTAGACACGCCCTTGCACGCGGCCAAAAGTATTAGGACATGTCCCGTATGTGGCCAAAAGTATTAGGACGCCCTCGCACATGGCCAAAAGTATTTGGACCCACCCAAAATATTTGGACACCAAAGCAACCACCTTGGATCCCATAGTAACCACCTAGCGACACCACAGCAACCACTTTGGACACCATAGCCACTGAAAAGCAACACTCTAGCAACCACCTGGGACACCATAGTAACCACCTAGCAACCACTTGAGATACCTTAGCAAACACCTAGCAACACCATAGCAATGCCCCTACATGCAGCCAAAAGTATTAGGACATGACCCCGCACATGGCCAAAGATATTAGGATACACCATCGCATGTGGCCAAAAGTATTAGGACGCCCTCACACATGGCCAAAAGCAACCACCTAGCAACACCTTTGCAACCACCTTGGATACCATAGTAACCACCTAGCGACACCACAGTAACCACTTTGGACACCATAGCCACCGAAAAGCAACACCTTAGCAACCACCTGTCACACTGTACCAATTGCCTAGCAACCACCTGGTATATCATAGCAACCGCCTAGCAACCGCCTAGCAACCACCTAGCAACCACCTAACAACGCCATTCTTTCCGTTTGTCACATTTCAAGCACTGTTGCAGTTCTTTCAAGAAATGCAGATCTAGTTTTAAAAATTGTAATTCATACAAAACTGCAACTTCTTAGTGGAAAAA
The DNA here is from genome assembly GCA_025084515.1 of Ancistrus triradiatus. Taxonomy (NCBI): domain Eukaryota; kingdom Metazoa; phylum Chordata; class Actinopteri; order Siluriformes; family Loricariidae; genus Ancistrus; species Ancistrus triradiatus. The sequence continues at coordinate 115,052 of JAJAGP010001951.1, forward strand.
AACCAAAGTGACAATTCACCTTTATGATAGACTTATTACAAGTAACATGCATCAAGTATCTTAAAAGATGCCTCCTTCATTTGCCTTGGTCCTTGCCTTGCTCCTTCACTTTGAGAATCACTGCATTAGTCAAATGCATCTCCAGTCCACCAGATTGAAATTCGTTTGCCGTATCCCGTGTAATATTTAAATCAGCTCGTAACACTGCAGCACCGACGTCCTGCTGTTGTTTATTTGCAGAAGATGGTTGCTGCAATTTAACATATTTTTCTTTATACTAAGAGAAAGAACTTCTGGAGTTAATGTTTAGAAGCTCTAAACATTGACGCAGATCAATTTTGGCACAGGAAAGCACACTGGTGTGAGCCGATCTTATTACAGTTTATTTTGTACAGTGGTATCTCAGATACTCACCTGAAAGTGCCCATATCTACAGTTATATCTACAGGCAACAATTAAAAAGTTACAGTCAACTGGATCTGTGACACACTTATTTTGCTATCACACATAGTGTGCATCACTGGAGCGTTACAGAAAAAAAGTCGCACCAATGTCCAAAAGTACCATCAAATGCCACTTCTATGCTAACAGATTATTTATTTATGAATGACAACAAATGCGTAACAGCTTCTTTAGTATGCTGAGAAGGGTTAGACCCCTATGGGCCAGCCCCTGTAGTGAAAATCATAAATCTGACTGGTCAGGCATCTTGTCTTTTTGTTAACATGCTCATGTTACCTCATGTCACAATATTATCTGAAGGGGCACAGAGGCACATGTAAAGCAGGCATTCTAATGAGCAGGTTTGATTGGTTAGTAGCACTCTCAGTCAGATATGCTTGATATAGCAACCAAGGAAATGCAGAGTAGTGTTTATAATATTTTATATAAACCTGTTGGTTTCCTGTTGGTGCCTGACTGCACACACAAATTCCTCCACTGAAAAGAACTCAATGCCCACTGTTAAGTATGCTGGAGGGTCTGTGGTGTTGTGGAGCTTGTTTTCCTCCAAAAGCCCTGGGACCATAGTTAAAGTATATGGCATCATGGACTCCACATTTTAAACCAAAATCGATTGGTCTTTTTGGAAGGGTAGCAGCCAAGAAACCACTATTTTTGGAAGGGGAACAGGGTGAAAAGGCTACGATATGCTAAAGCTCACAAAGATTGGAAAGAAAATCAGTGGAAAAGAGGATTATGAAGTGTCAAATCCAAGTTTGAAAAGTTTGAGTTTGTATATACCATGAAATTGCAACTAAATTCTCAGAAACAGTTGAATCCTTACTCTACAAATACCTAGACTAAAACTAAGCCAGCCTGGATGACTTGGAAACTTAACTTTGGGTCCAATCTGGATCAGCTGTGTATAGGCTGAGCTGGGGTGATGACCAAGCATACTGGTTTTTGACAGAAAGTTAATGGGGGAGAATGTGAAACTGAAAAGTTTGAATGTATCTTAGTGAACATCTTCTGCCAAACTTGGAGCTTATGAGTCTGTTATTAGTATCTGCTAGAAACAGAAAGGTTTTTTCAAGAACCTAAATTTGGAACAACAAATCAGTCCAAACTGAACAACTGTGAACATGACTGCTGCCAAAGAGTCTGTGCTGTTAAAAAAAATAGTATCAGTACTTCATGTTATGTTTATTCTTTCCTGGAAAAATTCACTGGGCAGTGGTGGTGCAGAGATTAAGGGACTGGAATACTGACCGGTAAGATATAAGGTCTAGGCTGTGCCATAAGGTCAAAACTGCCATTGTTGGGCCAATGAGCAAATCCATTAACCTTCCATTACTGGAATGGTAAACTGTATGATTATATCAGTAGTGTGATGCTATGAGTAAGGGCTGGGCACAGACATTTTGGGGAGAAGGTTTTCAAGGGTGGGAAAAAAGGACACTCTCCACCACATATCTACCACCTAACTCCACCCACTAATGCCCCATTTCCACTGCTAGCACTGTGATGCCATTCATAATCCCAGTCACCTTATGAGGTGTTTAGGACAGTCCAGATATGCCCGAGAATACGTTAGTAGGATTTACGATATTCAAGACGTGTAGCTTTTTCTCAACAAGCCACACAAATGAAATTGTTCTTAAATTATAATGTATAAACTATTAAAAACAATTACTACCTAACATCTGGTAAATGCTGTAAATGTAAATAATGCATCGTTCCATTGAAATAGTTATGTTTTGGAAATTTGTTACCAAATGTTTTTCTTAATATTCATCACCCCAAATTTTTTTCTATACAAAAATACTGAATATATTTAACATAAAGGCACTCTGATGATGCAGATGTCTAATATGCTAGCCCAATACTGCAGGGACTGACTCCATGTAAACGGCATTCTCCGACCTAGAAATCACGTTAAGAAATCCGATAAAAAGTGCTGGCTTTTACCTCAGTAACTGGATTTCTCAGCACATGTATATTGTTGATCTGATTTTTACCGGTTTTCTCAGTCTGTGCGTGCACACAAACACAATGTGTATAGCGTTGTCCCGGAAGTGGTTTGCCAGGTCTGCTTATTCTAAGAGATTTTTTTCTCACAGGAACTGGCAACCCTGGTATTAAAGGCAACACCTGCAGAACTGCATTTTAGAGTTTTAGAGTCTTTAGAGACTCTAAAATGCAGTATATGCTCTAGGAAATGAAGAAGTTCATTATTTAATTATTAAATCTTTGTTTGTCACATCTTTCTGTGAGATTATTGGCTGGTTGCGTCATGTAAACCCGGAGGTTTACCATTATCTGATTACTCAAGTGCATGAAAGCTTGTTGGTTGGATTACTGACAAAATCTGATGTTCTGATTATAATCAGATTATGAAGTGCATGAAAACACACACATGCAATAGATACCCAGAGACACATGTGCTTCAGTGATGGTCTATTTGCTCTGAGTTGGGGCCTTTCAAATGAGATTTTACATGCTGACTGAATTCCACCAAGATTAATGAATAACATGGACGCTTTGGTAAACACTTTATTGCCAAATATTAAGGAAATTGTAGAGTAAGCAGAGCTTTCTGTGTAATTTTAAAGCAGTCGCCTGGTGGTGCTTTATATTGTTCACCCGGGGATACGATGGCACCAGGATGCACTGGGCAAGGTAATTTTGGGAAACCCTGGACTCAGGAATTCAAATGGATGCCAATTTGACAAGTGTCACATATCTAAACATTATTGGTTCTGCAACATCAAGCCCTTCCCAGGCCTGCAATGGACTGGTGTCTCATTCAGGGTACATGCTCACTCTCTACCCTGTGTCTTTCTGGATTGGCTCCAAAACCCCATGCAGCCCTGGCCAGGACAGGCACGGATAAAACAAAAAATATCACCTGGTGGTACTTTATGGTGCACTGTTTACCTGGGGAAACGATAGCACCAGGATGCCCTGGGCAAAGTATTGTTGGGAATCTTTCCTATTATGAACTTAAGCAAGCCTATTATGATTAGTGAACACTTAATGTGAGTAATTGAAACCAAAACATCACTAAACCCTCAAGGGTTCAATTACTATACATATTTCCTCTCAGAAGCATCCAAAATGGATCGGTTGAGAATCCCTTAGTGTCTGATTAGTAGTCCCATGAAGCACAGCTCACAGAAACCCGGAGAGACATTTAACACAAGCTAAATACACAAACACACATTGTAGCTCCCATGAGATGTGAATCACCGAGCCTGTGTGTCTTTGTGTATTTATAGTGTTAGAAAAAAATCTTACCTGGATTTCTGCATGACTTGATTACAAAACGTGGTCTGATCTTCATCGAAGTCATAAAAATAAACAAACACATTGCGTATTTTGTACTTTCCATTGATTCATCATTCAGAGTCCAGGCTGAAAACGTATGTCAACCTCTTCATCAGCTATAGATTAGATTAGGGTTATAGTTATAGTTAGATGCTCTAGTTAATGAGATAAGACTGAAAGAGGTGGTAAACACATTTTTACTGGACATTTGAAGAGAAATTGTAGTAAAGTATGCACAGCAAAAGGCTACAAAATGTACATTTCGAGGACTCAAGATCCTAAAGTGACGATGCCGATATGCATATTTTTACATTATTTTTCTTTTAACTTTTACTGTAAGATTTATTTGTCTAGATGAATTGGTTTCATTCTTACATTTATCACCTACGCCGCCCAAGGAGGCCAGCTCCCTTTTTGACTCTTGACTTTTCTGGGATCCATAATAAGAGTAATTGATGCTATCGTTTTGGATTTCTCATTCTGTCAAAGTCACACAAAGAGCACAGTTATGTTTGCATTTATAGCTTTTAGCAGAAGCTCTTATCCAGAATGACTCTTAACTGATACGGTCTTACTAGTTGCAACCCAAGCAATTATAGGTTAAGGACCTTGCTTAATGACCCAACAGTGTCAGCTGGAACTTGAACCCTAGACCTTCTGGTCAACAGTCCACTACCTTAATTGCTACACTACTACAGCACAATGCTCAGTGTGAAAAAAGGAAAGAGCAATAGCAAAGAGAATGCAGAAATCTTCTGAACATCTCTATCCAGTCCACTCAAACAAAACTGGTGCAAATAGAAACAGCATACTTTTCCAATTTCCCAGATCAGTTTAAGGTATGAAATCTGTTAAAGAAAGCTGGATTTTAGTTCAGTAATTGTATTTCTCAAATATAATTTGTCAGATTTCAGTCGGTTTTCTCAGTCTGTACATGCACACTAGCTTAACCCGACAGGGTTGCCAGGTCTGCCTATTCAAAGGGACTTGGCTTTTTGGGGGATTGGCTTTTTTCATGACTTATTAATGGAGAGTCCAGCAAATTCAATGCAAATGCATCAAAAGCAAGTCAACTCAGTATACCGAAATGGCACTTGAAACAGATTCCACGATCAGAAAAGACATAAATGGAGCTGCCCGGGTCTTGAGGGAAACAGATACGCCAGAACACAAAACCCACAAACACAGAGGTGACCTGTGCCATGGCTTTAAGGTACCACTTTGTGTCTAAAGTGTCAAAGTGAATGGGGAAAAAGCTCTCAGTGGGAAAGACAGGCGCAATATTCATGATCTCTCTCTAAGCCTGATATAGTGGAAAAAGATAGTGTGAGTGGAAAGGCTCACCTTCAATGGGTCCATCTCATTATGGGATTCTATCCATTATGGCCATCATACATGACTTGAAATAGATCCAAATATTGCTAAAGATCCAATTAAAATGTATTTATAAATACAGCACTTTTAACAGTAGGTGTTGCTGAAAATAAACAGCCAGAGGCAAAAGTGACAAGAGAAAACTAACTGGGATGCATAATGAAGAAAAATTAAGAAATCAGACCCAGATAGGGAACACATCTTCTTCTGGGTAAAATCTGACAAGATTATGTTCTTAAGTTCTAGATTATAAAGGAAATCGAGCAGATACACTACATAGGCAAACTATTGTGGACACCCCTTCTAAATATTGAGCTCTGCTAATGAAGCAGCACTCGTGTAACACATTCATAATATAAAGCAAATAAGTTTTGGATTCTCCATAGGCAAACAGTGGCAGTAGAATGGGTTGTACTGACCCCAGTGACTCATTTATAGGTTTCTGCTTCCAACAGGTCAGTTCATGAACTTTCTACGGTTGCTCTCCTTAAATAAAGTCCATAGAGAATCACCAACTTTGATGCAGAACTTGGCTGGCTTGGACAGAATCTTCAACTCCATCAGACACCTTACAAATACATGAATGCCAAGAGTGAGCCAGGGCTTATTGTGTAATATCAGAAGCCGACCTCATGTCATGTTCAAAATCTAGTAGAAAGAAAGTAATAACAAAGCCTGTTGTAGCAGCAAATTGGAGGAAGACTCCCTTCCCATGATTTGGATGTTATTTTTGGGTGCCCACTAACCTTTGGCCATATAGTGAACCAGAATGTGTGTAACTCTAAAATTCATATCCTGCCTGTGGTGAGGTGATGTTTTTGTTGCAATGGATTGAGATCTGGTGACTGTAGATTCCATTTGAGTACAGTGAACTCAGTTTTTTTCGAGAAACCAGTTGGAGATGATTTGAGCTTTGTGAGATGGTGTATTTTCCTACTGGAAGTATATACAGTGGGGCAAAAAAGTATTTAGTCAGCCACAAGTTCTCCTACTTAGAAAGATGAGAGAGGTTTGTAATTTTCATCATAGGTACACTTCAACTATGAGAGACAAAATGAGAAAAAAATCCAGGAAATCACATTGTAGGATTTTAAATTTTTTTTATTGTAAATCATGGTGGAAAATAAGTATTTGGTCAATAAATTCTCAATACTCTGTAACATAACCTTTGTTGGCAATGACAGAGGTCAAACGTTTCCTGTAAGTCTTCACTAGGTTGGCACACACTGTAGCTGGTATTTTGGCCCATTCCTCCATGCAGACCTCCTGTACAGCAGTGATGTTTTGGGGCTGTCACTGGGCAACACGGACTTTCAACTCCCTCCACAAATTTTCTTTGGATTGATGTCTGGAGACTGGCTAGGCCACTCCAGGAGCTTGAAATGCTTTTTACGGAGCCACTCCTTCGTTGCCCGAGCGGTGTGTTTGGGATCATTGTCATGCTGAAAGACCCAGCCACGTTCCATCTTCAATGCTCTCACTGATGGAAGGAGGTTTTGGCTTAAAATCTCTAGATACATGGCCCCGTTCATTCTTCCCTTAACACGGATCAGTCGTCCTGTCCCCTTTGCAGAAAAACAGCCCCAAAGCATGATGTTTCCACCCCCATGCTTCACAGTAGGTATGGTGTTCTTGGGATGCAACTCAGCATTCTTCTTCCTCCAAACACGGCGAGTTGAGTTTTTACCAAAAAGTTTCTATTTTTGGTCTCATCTGAACCACATGATCTTCTTCTGATCATCCATATGCTCTCTGGCAAACTTCAACGGGCCTTTGACATGTCCGGGCTTAAGCAGGGGGGCAACGCCTGGCACTTGCAGTTCTGAGTTTTCCCTCTGGCGTAGTGTGTTTGACTGATTGTAGCCCTTTGGTTACTTTTGGTCCCCAGCTCTTCTGTATGTCAGTTTGATTTTATTCCCACCAACCTGCTTGCCTACTGTAGATTCATCTCCCCACCCTTCTGCAGGTCTACAATTTTCTTCCTGGTGTCCTTCGCAGCTCTTTGGGTCTTGGCCATGCTGAGTTTTGGAGTCTGACTGTTTGAGTCTTTGCCATGTTGTCTTTATACAGATAACGAGGTCAAACATGTGCCATTAATACAGGTAACGAGTGAACAATAAGAGCTTCTTAAAAAGAAGTTTACAGGTCTGTGAGAGCAGAAATCTTGCTTGTTTGTGGGTGACCAAATACTTATTTTCCATCATGATTTACAATTAAATTCTTTAAAAATCTTTCAATGTGATTTTTTTTTTCATTTTGTCTCTCATAGTTGAAGTGTACCTATGATGAAAATTAGAGTTCTCTCAACTTTCTAAATCGGAGAACTTGCACAATCAGTGGCTGACTAAATACCTTTTTGCCGCACTGTATCAGAAGATGGTACATTGTGCCATAGCAGAAATCAAGACTTATCAAACCAAAAGACTTCTTTTCCAGTCTTGTCCAGTTTTAATGAGCCCATGTGAATTGTAGCCTCAGTTGCCTGTTCCTCACTGATAGGAGTGGCAGCGGTGTGGTCTTGTGCAGCTGTAGCCCATCTGCTTCAAGGTTCGATGTGTTGTGTGTTCAGAAATGCTTATTTGCATACCCCATATGTGCCTGGAATTACTGATAGACAATTGCAACTCCTTATATAATTATTTTATTTCTTACATAAATGAAGAAGCACCAGCAGCCACTATATACACATACAAATGAAAGGAAAATAAACCTTTTTATCCTACAGTCCCTCCTAAACTTTTCATTTGATTCATTAATGCATTTAATGCTGTTCAAGTGAATACAGGAACATTTATACTGAACCTTAAAATCTCTCAGATTTACAGAAACAGAGCTCACAAATAGTATCTACAGATTTAGCACTTTTATACATTGCTTCGTCCCGATGGTTTTGTATACTTCAGTGTTGTGTAGCAGACTAGACTAAGAGCTTTCTTCCCATCTGCGTATCGAAACGAGAGTCTGTAGGTGTGCTGGACGTCCAAGCAAAGCTGTAAGCGATATTTACTACTGCAATCCAAGACAAATTGTACAACGCCGAGTACATAGCAGTACGTAGCTGTGCACAGTCCACAGACGGAGTCCTCTTAGCCTCCTACAAAACTGTGGCTGGTACAAAACTCCAAAAGAACTCAGATTCAATTTTGCACAGATTCAATTCACAAGTATAGAGGGCGGGTCCAGGTGATTCAGTCAACCTGAAACGGACATTAAAGCACATTTTATAATTCATTCTTTAAAAACCATGATCTGTTTGATTCATAATAATGTTTAATGTTTTTTTTTTTTTTTAACAGCAGGCACTGTAATGTATGTGTCCAAGACAAATTTCCTTTTATCTTATTTTATCTTATCTAAAGTCTACACATCCTTACTGTTCACTAATAATATACATTTACATTTACAGCATTTAGCAGACACCCTTATCCAGAGCGACTTACAATTGATACAGTCTTACAATCCAAGCAATTGTGGGTTAAGGGACCTGATCAAGGACCTAACAGTGGCAGCTTTTCAGAGGTGGAATTTGAACCCTGGACCTTCTGGTCCATAGTCCCGTACCTTACTTGCTAGGCTACCACAGTCCACAGTCCAATATCTTGCTCATATACTATATCAATTTATCAAAGTCATATTGTCTCAGAAAACTTTAGATCAAATTACAATTTGTTGATTTTCTAAATAAGTTAACACAACCAACAGAAAATGTATCATATACAAACATTAGATCTCAGAAAAGTGTCATAAAAAGATTGACAAACTGGCATTTGACCAGCGGTGCCTAAACTTATGCATATGACAAAAATCTTTCTTGGCAAACTGTAATTAAACAATAGAACACGAGAAGGATTGTGTTTAACAGGAGCGTTTTGTTCATGTTTTATCAGTTTCAATTTTACATACCGGTAATCTTGTGTTGTGTCTGAAATAAATTTTTAAATGTTTTTATTTTATTTCATTTTACTGTTTTATTATTCTTTAACGTATTCTTTTGTTTTAAATTCTCTTGCTTGTGCTTGTACTTTGCGAAACATTATTTGAAGAAGTGCTATATAAATAAAGATTATTATTGTTATTATTATTATTGTGAATAACATCAGAGCTGTGATTTAGTTGCAGGCACAAGCCGATGGCGAGTGCCATAGATAATCACAGCCGTGATATTCGCAATAACGCATGACCTGTGTTGATTGATTTTATACAGCAATCTTTTTTATAACAAAATAAATTAAAGAAGTCCTGAATTTCATAATGAATATGCTTTAACACTGATACCTTCTGCCAAAAAGTAGGTCCACAACAAATGACTTGACTTGTGCAGCAGCAGCAAATCCCTACCCTGCTCTAACACAGTATGCTACAAATAAGCAATGAAAAAAGAACTAAAACTAACATTCATTAAGAATTACATGATAATTACTACTTAATGCAGATGTGCATATTTCACATTTTATTTGAACTATGACTCCATGACTTTAGTTTCATTCTTAGATTTATCATCTACGCCACCAAAGGAGGTTGGGTCCCTTTTTGAGTCTTGGTCCTCCCAAGGTTTCTTCCTCATAACACAGGGAGTTTTTCCTTGCCACTGTAACCCTAGGCTTGCTCAGTTTGGGATTGGAAGTTGCTTTGAGACAATGCTCCATTGTAAAAAGCGCTATATAAATAAATCTGACTTGACTTGATAGAATTTGATTATTTTGGAAATTGCAACAACTATTTGAGGACCAATAAAGATCAAAGAGTGCGGACTGTCCTGGATGTTCCTCCGCACTCACCTGACCTAAACTGGACCCTGTCAAACATTTATGGGGGCACTTGAAGACAGAAAACCAAGCATTCGGTTACATCACAAGAATATTTCGAATATTGTGAAATCAAGTTGGATAAGGTGGATCATCAGATTTCACAGAAACTTGCGGTGTCTGTGCAGCTCGAGTACACACTGTCATTACAGCAAAAGGGGGAACATACCAAATAGTACTCAAAAAGATTTTGTTTTGAAGTTTCAACTTTTCACTCAATTTATTATACTTAAAGGATTATATCATTTGAAACACCAAAAAAAATCCATTAAATAGACTTTTTACTCTATATACCCTATAAAAGAGATATTCGCTATACATATTGAATAAACTCCCTAAAGGCCATGCATTGTATTGCACCTGTATTGTTTGTGTCATGTGTTTTATTTTAAAAGCTAATTCTACTGCCTGACGTCTATATAGTATTAAAAACAACATGAACAAAACAAAGTGTGACCGGTTCCACATTATAGTCCTAATGTGATATTAAAAAAAAAATGAACATGCTGCCGTACAAAAAGAAACCCTTTCTCATAACAGGTTCATTTTCAGGTTCGCAGCAGCACTTTGCATAATCCCGGATGAAGAATTCCCCCTTACACACGTTGGAAGGCATTTTTTCTTTGCGCAGAGTGGAAGAACATTTCACTCCGTCTCCAAGATTAATGAGGCCTTAATTCAGGCATTATTTGTCATTACAAGGGGAATGTGAAATAGTAGATACATTTCCTTCTCTGCTTTTTGCTACAGGAAGCAAAAAAAAGTGAAATATGCATATGGATTACACCAAAATGCAATAAAGATGCTTCCGCTGTCAGGGAGTTTAGATCTGTATAATTTATATTTATTATGTAGCACAATGGTAATAGCTTACACACGCACTGTGGGACTCAGACACATAGCATCACGGAAGGTATGCATTAAAGAAGCTAATAAAGTGAGAACCACATGTTTAATAAAAAAACATTAAAGCTTACACAAGGATGGTATAGTAATGCGAGGTGGGTGGGCATCCTCTACACATTAACAACAAGAAGGGGCATGCACTAGTCTATGCCAGACCCAGACCCGAATGGTGGTATTGGGCAGGTTATGAGCAGTGCCTGGTTTCCTCCAGACATGAGGCCTAGAATTGAGGCCAAAACGTTCAGTCTTAGTCTGTCTTTTACTGAGGAGTGTCTTCAGTCTGTTCTCTCTGCCATAAAGCCAAGTCTGGTGGAGTGCTGCAGTGATGGTTGACCTTCTGGAAGTTTCTCCCATTTGCACACAGGACCTGTGGAGCTAGAGTGACCATTGGGTTCTTGGTCACCTCTCTTACCAAGGTCCTTCTCCTCTGATTACTTAGTGTGGTGGGGTTGCCAGCTCTAGGAATAGTCCTGGTTGTTCCAAACTTCTTCCATTTAAGAACTATGGAGGCCACTGCACTCTTGGGAACTTTCAGTGCAGCAGATTTTTTGTAGGCTTCTCCAGATCAGTGTCTCCACACAATCCAGTCTCTGAGCTCTACAGACAGTTCTTTCCTTCTCATGGCTTGGTTTTTGCTCTGATATACTGTGCATTGTTAGCTGTGAGACCTCTTATAGACAGGTGTGTCTTTCCAAATCATGCCCAACCAACTGAATTTACCACAGGTGGATCCAACGAAGGTGTAGAAACATCTCAAAGATGATCAAGAGAAATGGGAAACCCATCAGAGCTAAAAAATCAAGGGTTATAGCAAAGGGTCTGAATACTTATGTCTATGGGAAATTTTAGATCTTCCTTTTTAATAAATTTGCAAAAATTTTAAAATCCTGTTTTCACTTCCTCCTGATGGGGTATTGAGTGCAGACTGGGGAAAACTTGATTTTGTTTTATTATTATTTTAGTACAAGGGCTCTGTACTCTCTCTACACAGTGTTTTTTTTTTGAAAAGCATGAAACCCCTATTGCTGCACACAGATCATCACCACTCCTCTCAGCCTAGCTTCCAATACTCTTTTTCCAAGATTTTGTTCTGGATAAAATCTCCACTGCTGTTTCTCCTAAACATCTTCATGCCTCCGTTGGGCCAAGTGCTTTTCTCTTCATAGAGGTCCTTATTTCAGCCTTGCTAATCTACCACACTTCCAGATTCTATCTACACATCATTCAACCTTCTCTCACTCTCACTTCCTTCATTCAGTACCTACCGAAAACCTCCACATTGCCCGTGTTCCCTTCACCAGCATGCCTGCTGAAGTCTACTCCAATCATGCTTTCTTCCTCGGGCATCTTGTTCACCACTTCATATAACTTCTGAAATCTTCTCTCTCTTCCATCTCACACCCCATTTGCAGGGCACATGCGATGATGACATTCATCATCAGCTTCAATTTCTAGCTTCACACTCATCAGTCTGTCATACGCTGTCTTCACCTCCAATACACTCTTAATATACTCTCCCTTCAGGGTTATCCCTGCACCATTTCTCCTCCCTTTCACACCACATAAGAACAGTTTGAAACCACCTCTGGTGCAATGCTCCTGGCCTTTATCTGCTTCCACTTGATCTCTTCTACACAAACTTTGTCTATCTTTCCTCCTACCTCCGAACATGCCTTCCCCATCTCCTTCTCCTCCTTTACCAAACAGTAGCATTGGTTCCACCAATACCCTGCTGGCCACCAATGCCAGTGGCAGCTGTTCCATCGATCTGGGACCGTGGTAGCCTAGCGAGTAAGGTACTGGACTATGGACCAGAAGGTCCAGGGTTCAAATCCCACCTCTGCCAAGCTGCCACTGTTGGGCCCTTGAGCAAGGCCCTTAACCCACATTTGCTTGGATTGTAAGATTGTATCAATTGTAAGTCGCTCTGGATAAGGGTGTCTGCTAAATGCTGTAAATGTAAATCTGGTATGAAACTGTGATTTATTATCCACATTTGATTTGGCACAAGTTTTATGCCAGATGCCCTTTATGATGCAACCCTCCCCATTTATTTAGGAGTGGGACTGGCAATAAGAGTACACTGACATGTCCACCCCCACTGGCTGGGTTTAGATAAACACAAATAAGTTAGATTTGATGTCACTTTTAGCATCAATGGCTATTTACATCGATTCACATCTTTGGAATTTGGGAGGAAACCCACACAGACATGGGGAGAACATGCAAACTCCACACAGATAATTTTCTGCTGTCAAATATCACGTTGTCCTAAAAATGTAGTCTAAATTTAGTCGAAAAATATGCTATAGCTTTATATTCACTATTTTATTTTTTCCTAATATTACACTGTAATTACACTGTAAGTCTACATATTATTATATTATATTTTAATTATTATATTATTATTATTATTATTTAAATATGTTCTCTCTGTTAATGTTGATTTAGCCTCTATTTATTTAAAATATTACTATTAACTTATTAATTAAATAACTTTTCTTGAGTCTTGGCCCTACCAAGATCCTTACCACTGTCGCTCTAGGCTTGATCAATTTGGGTTCAGCCTTCCATATTAGAAGGTAATAGAAGATTGTAAGCCTGCTTTGAGACAATGCGCCATTGTAAAATGCCCTATATATATATAAAATATCGTAAATCTCTTAATTGCCCCCTAAAATGTTTAAAGATCAATTGTCATGTGAAGTGGATTGTTAGCGGAATGACACTCTAAAAATGCAATGTAACTAAATAGCTACATGAATTATGTTATTTAAATAATTATTTAATTGACATTTCTGTTTCTAAATATTAAAACATTTCATATCCGTACAGTGATTGATCAAATTTGACCCTTTACGATTCTGTATGTTATATGTTTCTACAGTGGTGCTTGAAAGTTTGTGAACCTTTTAGAATTTTCTATGTTTCTGCATAAATATGACCTAAAACATCATCAGATTTTCACACAAGTCCTAAAGTAGATAAAGAGAACCCAGTTAAACAAATGAGACAAAATTATTATACTTGGTCATTTATTTATTGAGGAAAATAATCCAATATTACATATTAGTGAGTGGCAAAAGTATGTGAACCTTTAGAATTAGCAGTTAATTTAAAAGTGAAATTAGAGTGAGATGTTTTCAACCAATGGGATGACAATCAGGTGTGAGTGGGCACCCTGTTTTATTTAAAGAACAGGGATCTATCAAAGTCTGCTCTTCACAACACGTTTGTGGAAGTGTATCATGGCACGAACAAAGGAGATTTCTGAGGACCTCAGAAAAAGAGTTGTTGATGCTCATCAGGCTGGAAAAGGTTACAAAACCATCTCTAAAGAGTTTGGTCTCCACCAATCCACAGTCAGACAGATTGTGTACAAATGTAGGAAATTCAAGACCATTGTTACCCTCCCCAGGAGTGGTTGACCAACAAAGATCACTCCAAGTGCAAGCCGTGTAATAGTTGGTGAGGTCACAAAGGAAACCTTCTAAGCAACTGAAGGCCTCTCTCACATTGGCTAATGTTAATGTTCATGAGTCCACCATCAGAAGAACACTGAACAACAATGGTGTGCATGGCAGGGTTGCAAGTAGAAAGCCACTGCTCTCCAAAAAGAACATAGCTGCTCGTCTGCAGTTTGCTAAAGATCACATGGACGAGCCAGAAGGCTATTGGAAGAATGTTTTGTGGACGGATGAGACCAAAATGTGAATACACTGTTTAAAAACTCCAGCAGCCCTGCTGTGTCCAATCCACTAACACATCGCCATCACATCAGTGTGAGTGCAGTGCTGAATCATCCACCACCCAAACAGTACCTGATCTGTGCTGGTCCTGTGGGGGTCCTGACCATTAGTGAACAGAGTAAAGGGGACGAACAATGGATGTAGAGAAACAGACGGACTACAGTCTTTTATTACAGAACTACAAAGTGCTTCTATATGGAAGACAGAGCTGATAAAATGGACAGTGAGTGCAGACACCAGGAAGCACTGTGGCAAGAAGACAAGTCGGTGGAGGGAGTGCAGTGTCCTGCTTTGATAGCCTGGGTCTGGGAATTTATATGGATGTCAATTTGAATCATGATACCCATTAATAGACCTTAATAACCTATTAGAATTGTGATTTCCTAGTAATACTTAGTAAATATTTGTGCATATCTATAAATCTCTATAAAGAGTATTTGCACATTTGCACACACCAAATTTTATGTTTCATTTCTTCCAAGGAAAAAAGCATCAAATGTATGCATTAAACTTTGCAGAAATATGTTTTGTCGGAAGAGGTTTGCTTGTTTTCATCAAGGCTACGTAATGAACTGTGACTATACTAAAAAATGTGTTTACAGTTCATGTTTCATTTTCAGGGCTTACAGTAGCTATAGAAAATCATCTTACCCCATCAAAATTCTTCCTATTTACTACAGTACACTTTTCACAGCTGTATTTACACGTTATATCGTTTAACAGTAAAGTAACATTAAACCAATTCTGACAGAAAAGTACCTAATAAGTGAACACTCCCTTTAGCATAACCATTATAAACTTTCCTCATGAATAACCAATAACCCTCCAGATCCCACCTGAAATCGACTGTAGTGTTTTTGGTTACTTCAGAATAAAAGCAGCTAATCCTTGATGATTCCACTACTAGTACTTCATGGTAAAACAAAGGATTCACCATGGTTGAAAGAGTACAGTACTTCTAAAGAGCTCTGGGATAAAGTTGTGAAAAGGCACAAAACAGGAGAAGGATACGAAAAGATTTTAGAGGCTTTAACAATTCCTTAGAGTACCATTCAGAGCATTATTAAGAAGTGGAAAACTGGGCCATCTCTCCAAACTGGATGACTAAGCCTGGAGGATATTGATGAGGGAGTCTTCTAAGAGGCCAGTGGCAAATTTGAAGGGCTTACAAGTCTTTATGGCTGAGATGGGTTGGTCTGTGTGTGTGCTAACAAGCTCACAAGCTTTACATAAATCTGGCCTGGGATTGCAGGGAGGCAAGAAAAAAGAAAGGAAAGTCTTGTTTGTGCTTCCGATACCATTTGACAAAGGTTTTATGGTCATATTAGACCAAGTACTTGCCCCGCTGCTCTATAAAGAAAGCTCTCAGAGGCTACTTTTGGGTAGTGTACCTCTTGGTGAAAAATCGTTGGCTGCTAGACATGCCTCTATGACACATTCAAAGACATTTTGCCCAGTTGACAGCCTTTGAGAGGGGGCGCATCATTGGACTGAGAGAAGGAAGATGGTTGTTTTGATGAATCTAAGCCGTTCTGATCTGGCTGTCTGGACGGCCCAGATAGACCACCAGTAGCGAGGATTGTTCCATCCACCGACGAGCATGAGCAGCTCAAACGGTTTAATAGTCCACCATCCAGACACAGGGAGCACTGATTAGATATCTAATCAGTGATTGGCTGATTAGATATTTGTGTTATCAAACAGTTGAACAGGTGTACACACGTGGACAAAATTGTTGGTACCCCTCAGTTAATGAAAGAAAAACCCACAATAGTAACAGAAATAACTTTAATCTGACAAAAGTAATAATAAATACAAAGTCTATGAAAATGAACAGATGAAAGTCAGACGTCATCGCTGTCCACGAAGCAGGCCTGGACAGAAATGATGGGACCCCTCAAAAATGTGACCAAAGGGACATGTTAAACCAAGGTGTGTTCACTAATTAGCATCACAGGTGTCTACAATCTTGTAATCAGTCAGTGGGCCTATATATATGGCTTCAGGTAGTCACTGTGCTGTTTGGTGACAAGGTGTGGACCACACTCAACATGGACCACAGGAAGCAAAGGAAAGAGTTGTCTCAGGACATTAGAAAGACAATTATAGACAAGCATGTTAAAGGTAAAGGTTATAAGACCATCTCCAAGCAGCTTGATGTTCCTGTGACTAGAGCTGCATATATTATTCAGAAATGTAAGACCCATGGACGTGGACGCAGGAGGAAAATTGATGACCAATCAAAGAGAGGGATAGTACGAATGGTAACAAAAGAGCCAAGAAAAACTTCTAATGAGATTAAAGGTGAACTTCAAGCTCCATCCATCGATGTTTGAACCAAAGTGGACTTAATGGTAGACGACCAAGGAGGATACCATTGTTGAAAACGAAATATAAAAAAGCCAGACTGGAATTTGCCAAACTACATGTTGACAAGCCACAAAGCTTCTGGGAGAAGCTTCTTCCTATGGACAGATGAGACAAAAATGGAACTTTTTGCCAAGGCACATCAGCTCTATGGTCACAGATGGAAAAATGAAGCATATCAAGAAAAGAACACTGTCCCTACTGTGAAACATGGAGGAAGCTCTGTTATGTTCTGGGGCTGCTTTGCTGCATCTGGCACAGGGTGTCTTGAATCTGTGCAGGGTACAATGAAGTCTCAAGACTATCAAGGAATTCTAGAGATCTATGTAGGCACTGTATACTGTATATGGTAAAATATAGGCTATCCTTATTCTGGTTCAAGCTGCTGCTCAATATTTTATTAAGATATAAAAATAAGAGCGACTGTTTGATTGGATTCAGGGTGTACAGACCGTGACAGCTGTGCAGACAGAGATAATCGGCAGTATGTAGGTGTGACAGGTTCATGAAGTCTTGCAAGCAAGCATGAAATCTTAATGTATAGTGAAGTGCAGTCTGACCTGTATCTGATTTCCAGCTGCTACCAAAGCTGGTCCCGGTCAGAAGAGATCTATCCCGAAGGTTACATGGGAAATGAAAGGAGGAAACTGGGTTAGTTTTAGATTTCATAGAGAATGAAAGAAAAGGCATCTTTTGAGGGTTACGTGTTTTATCACCGGATCAATACTCAAACCACCACGAACAGCTACGGGTGAAGATAAGAGCTCTGTTGAAGATTCCTCCGGATCGATAATTAGGCTCCAGACAGGTTTGGTGCGGCAGTTTAAATAATTAATAGAACAGGAGTGAAGCCATACAGTCGTCATAACTCGCACAAGGGCATCGGCATTGGCTTACTATTAAAAGGTTCTAATTAAAGCCGGTTTGTTAGCTTATGGGTAAGGTGTGGTGACAAGCTGCCTCGTCTTCCTCAAGTAATTAAGGAGACTGAAAGCTTCACGCTTTGACTGAGGTCAGAACACATCATCGCTGAGTGCTGGCAGAAGATTTACTTCTCCCCTTTTTAGTATTTACGCGAATGCTTGATTTTATAATTGCAGCGTAGCCAAGACACACCAGCGGATACAATAGGAGACACAAAAGGTAACTGCAGCTTGTAGCTTAATTATAGTATTATTAGTAAATATGATCAATATGATTTAACCCTAAGACTTCGGGGAAATAATGTTCTACCATAAATATAATTAATGAGCAGAAATAGCTTGTAATAATAAAAACCAGAGGTGATTTCATAAACCAAGTCTCACAAGTATATGGAATAAAATAAGCCAAGACATTTCTAACTAGTAGAATTACACTATATGGCCAAAAAGTGTGTAGACAAGACCGCTAGAGCCGAGTCAGGACCAAGACTTTTAGTAGTTGAGTCCGAGTCAAGACGCAGACTAGTTCAAGAATTTATTTCATCATACAAGAATAAAATGAAGAAAATTAAATTTGTTAGAAATTCACTTTACATTCATTATGCATAATTCAGTAATTAATCAATAAAAGTATATTTCATGTCATAAAATTATTATTCATTATTATTAGATTATAGTCTTAGTCAAACTATGATGATTTAACTTTTGGAAGCAAATGCAGAGATATCTTATCCAATGTTCTGAAATCCCACCTGATCTCACCACACGTTCATTACGCTCTCCCACAGCGGTGTGTGAATTTATATTTGGAATGACCTGTGTTTATTTTCAGCATTGCCATCAGAGCACTGATCTTGCAGTGAAGAAATATGATTACAGCATGAAAGCAAGCGGAAAGGTTTCAGGAGTGAAGGTGTGATGACACTTCGGTTTTTACAGCTGCAAGTTTGGAGTGAACTGGATGTTCTGTCCTAATTACTCATACGTGTGTCTGATCTTCTTGAATAAGGACATTCTGAGACTATATTCTTCACCATTTTTGGGTTTGTTCTTAGGGTCACTGTCTTGCTGCCGGGATTTGTTGGTATAATTCAGAATTCATTTATCCATCAGTGTTGGTAAGTTGTAATGGCCCAGATGCAGCAAAACAGGCAACGACCATGACACTACCACCACGTTTCACAGCTGGGATAAGGTTCTTATGCTGGAATGCAGTGTTTTTCTTCTCCAGATATAACACTATTCATTTAAAGCAAAAAACTCATCTGTCCTTAAAATGTTTCCCAGTAGCCTTCTAGTACACTTGACAATCTTTCAGACTTCTCTGCCCACTTACACCTGATTATCATCCCATTGATTTCTGATTCATTTCTTCTTCCACTAAACTGCTAATATTACAGGTTCACACACTTTTCCCACTCACAGATAAATTACTATACTCATAAATATGGATAATATAAACTTCAACACAATGATTCACTACACTGCGACTATACTGCGACTTCTCTGACTCAACTGTCAGGATTACCAGAACGATACTTTTTAATGAAAAAGATTCAATTTATTAGAGGCTCTTAAAAGAAACAGCATGGGAAAGTTGTTATCTCGTGAGCCATGTGACGGAGTGTGTTAATGTGTGTATGTGACAGAATCTTCTGTTGCACTGTAATGAGAAAAGTCTATTTGGAAGTGTCAGAATCCGTTACCATGTCACAGTTCTTTTCCCTGTAGAGAGAGATGGATTGATTATCATATAGACAATGTCAGGGTGAATCAGCTGCTTTTGGCTAACTTAACCCTGCATAGTTTTGGCCAGTTTTTACCCATTTCACCCACTTTAAATTTATGTTTTACACTTACGTCATATAGTAGACGCCCTCATCCAGAGAGACTTACTACAGTCTTACAAGATGCAGTCTACAGTTGTGGGTTAAGGATCTTGCTCAATGACTCAACAGTGGCCTCTGGTTTGAGGTGAGATTTGAACCCCGGATCTTCTGGTCCAGTGTCCAGTACCTTGACAACAAGGCTACTACTGCTTCCAAGTAAATATACTGCATAGCCCATTGTCTCAGTGTAGCATTATCCTTTCCTGGTTTTCACCCTATAGGTGCGTGTTATTTCTTAAAATAATTCTGACTTAGTTTGCCCCTTCTTCTCTTTGTTTACCTGTCTTTGCCTCTGGTAGGACTGTGCTTCTGTACCCTATCTTGTTTAGTCAGTCTGTTTACGCTGGCATGCACGATGCGAGGAACTCTGAGACACAAAGAAAGGATAATCCCATGGCGAGGTGATCACAGATACAGATAGACAGAACCAGGACCTAGATGACAGGAACTGTGACGGGACCCAGCTGAACTGGGAGGCTCACCAAACCTGTAGGGATGTCGAAACAGATAAAACAGACTCCCAACGAAGGTGAAGTCACCAAGAAAGGGGGCGACACTACGCAACCATGAAAGTGCACCAGAGCTTCACCTTCTCAGAGGTGGGAAATGAACCAGTGCTCTACTGACTGAGCCACTCTGGTTCAACTGTCAGGGGAATCCCCTGGTGAGGCAAAGACAGACAGACACAAGAGCACAAAGACCCAGCAAATTTCGAGAGGAATAACACATGGGGCATACTGTAGGGTGAAGACCAGGGAGCAACACAGCATGAAAAAAAGACCTGACAACTCTACCATCCCCTCCACAATTACTGGCACTTCTGGTAAAGATGAGTAAAAAGGTTACTATATTCACTTTTTGTTTAATTAGCTTAATCTCACACAGAAACATAAAAAAAAAAATCTAACCTTCAAATTAGTCTGAGAAAATAATTATTTTTTATAACCACATGTGCCGCAATTATTGGCACCTCTAGAAATTCTTAGAAACAAAATGGAACTGAAACATGTTTTTCCATTGATATTTAACTTTTTTAAGTTCATCAGAGTGTCTGGGAAACTTTGTGATAGAAATTATTTTTATTTTTGATTTAATACTTCTGATATACCTGTTTTATTCTTCCGTGTATAATGTAGAATGATTCTTAAAACTTGATCTTTCCATGTTTCTGTACAAGCAGACTTTGTCTGGGGAACATAATTATTATTATTAACCTGGGAAATTTTTTTTTAAACTATTTGTATGTTAAGGGACTAACAGATGAGGTCAACAGGAATCGCCGTGGACTATGAGGTGTGAGACGGACATTGTGATCTGTAGTGCGAACAGGGAACAGGTAGAAAGAGAACTGGAGGTGGAGTATAATCTGGGAAAGGAGAGAATGAAAGTCAACTGTAGTAAGACAGAATACCTGTGTGTAAATGAAAGGGAGGCAGGTGGAACAGTCAGGCTACAGGGATCAGTGGTCACAAAGGTCCAGGAGTTCAGGTACTTGGGATCAACTGTCCAAGGAAATGGGGAGTGTGGAAAGGAGGTAAAGAAGAGAGTACATGCATGATGGAGTGAGTGGAGAAGAGTATCAGGAGTGTTGTGTGACAAAAGGGTCGCAGCTAAAGTGAAAGGAAAGATTTCTAAGAGAGTAGTGAGACCAGCCTTGTTGTATGACTTAGAGACAGTGGCACTGGCAAAGAGACAGGAAGCAGAGATGGGGGTGGCAGAACTTAAGATGTTGAGGTTCTCTTTAGGAGTGTCTAGGATGGACAGGATTAGGAATGAGATCATCAGAGGGACAGCACAAGTTGGAAAATTGGGAGACAAAATTCGAGAGGGAAGACTGAGACGGTTTGGACATGTGTAGAAGAGGGATAGTGGATATATTGGTAGGAGGATGTTGGAGATGGAGCTGCCAGGCAAGAGACGGAGAGGAAGACCAAAGAGGAGTTATTTGGTTGTGGTAAATGAAGATATGCAGGGAGTTGGGGGACAGTAGAGGACGTGGAGGAAGGGTACGGTGGAAACGTTTTTAACTCGCTGTGGTGGCCCCTGATAAAGGGAGAACCCGAAAGAAGAAGAAGAAGAATTTGGTATGTTAAGGATGAACTCTCCCTGCTTGTTTGCCATACTGCATATAACTTATGAGTTTGTATCATTCTCATGTTCAAGTATAATTTAGTTCATTAGTGCTTATTCAGTAAACAAATAGACCTAGAGTGTTTTTTCATTATCATGAATGAATCATGTTCTGAAACTTAAAGAAAAGCCTTTTGTTTTAAGCTTTCTGAAGGTCAATGATAAGCCAGAATTCCAGAGAGAACTATAGTGGAGCAAGAGTGTCCTCTAGCATTCCTAGTTTTGTAAGAATCTATGATGAATCAGCCAATAAGAATTTGTTTAATGACAAATTTGTCCAGTGTAATGTGTTTTTGTTATATTGGATGTGTTTATAAGGTAACCCCTGAGGTAAGGTATTTTGGTGAGGTAAACCTCACCAAAGTTACAGGTCTGTGAGAGCCAGAAATCTTGCTTGTTTGTGGATGACCAAATACTTATTTTCCACCATGATTTTCAATTAAATTATTTAAAAATTCTATTATGTGATTTCCTGGATTTTTCTTCCTCATTATGTCTCTCATAGTTGAAGTGTACCTATGATGAAAATTACAGACCTCTCTCATCTTTCTAAGTAGGAAAACTTGCACAATAATTTTTTACCCCACTGTATATAGACACGGTGTGACACAAAAGTTAAATTCTATTTCTTCAACATGGGAAGGAAAGGGGACCGACAATTCAAATAAGAGAAAAGTGTTTTGTGTTGAGCTTTGTAAGTCAGTGAATTACTATAAAATAGCTGAAAATGCCCATCTCTACAGCAACAGTTAAAAAGTTTCAACTGGAACTGTGACAAACGTGCCTGGACAAGGTCCCAATTTTATTTTTCCTCCATGCCCATTGAGTAGGATGGTATGAGAGGCAACAAAAATCCCCAAGGATCAATGTTGGAGAGTTACTACCATAAAAACTATTATCAAACAATATCTCTGTGCCAACAAATTATTTGAAAGCCTTTCCTGTCATCTAACCACAAACATAAGGGCCTGGCGTTTGCTAAATGATACTGGGACTGTAACTGGAACTGTGTTCTGTGTCAGATAAAATGAAAATTGAGCTTTTTGGCAACAAACACTCAAGGTGGGTTTTGCAACTACACTGAAAAGAACCGAATGCCCACTGTTTACTATGGTGGAGGGCCTATAATGAAGTGGGGCTGTTTTTCCTCCCAAAGACTTTGGAACCTCGTCTGCCTCTGCCAAGAGACTAAATATGGGTTGGCATTGCATACTTGCTCTGCATTCGCCAACCTTATAAGATGTTATAGGAGAAGACTAAGATTAAGATTAAATAGTGTTGCCAATAATTGTTGATCATGTAGTTTTGTTAAAAATAATTACGACGAGGGATTTTTTTTTCTCAGACTAAATTTATTTCAGCTAAAGGTGGGATTTTTCTCATTCATTCAGTGTGAGATTAAGCTGATTCAGCAAAAGGTGAATTTCTTGAATTTCTTTATCATTATGAGATAATGGGTATGCATATGCTTCAATACAATCTGACTATGGCAGGTGAAATAAGTCAAAATTGAAGCCAAATGAGTGTTTCACCCTGACATATAATTATTAGTAGGGCCATTTAGCATTTTTTTTGTAACAGTACTGTGCAAAAGTCTTAGGCCACTATTAAATTTGTTGTTTAGCAATGGTATAATGATCATACATAGTATATTGTCAACGACTGGACCCAAATAATTCAAACTTGGATTTGTCACTCCATTATACTTTTTTCCACCAATCTTCATTCCAATCTTTGTGAGCTTTATCATATCTTAGCCCTTTCACCCTGTCCCTCTTCTGAAAAAATGGTTTCTTGGCTGCTACCCTTAGAAAAAGCTTCCTCAGACTATGGAAGGGTCAACTTGGCATCCCGATGATGCTGCCGGATGCTTCTGTTGTTCCTGTGTAAGGGGAGATCACACTAAATGCTCGCCACTGTAGCCTACAGAAGCAGATTTTCAGGGTTTTTTTTTCAGTTTTTTAATACTGCATACAAATTTCTGATAAAGAGACTGAGGACTAATTATATATGGTCATTATACCATTGCTAAAACAACGCCATATCCGATCTAAAGGAGGCATTTGCACAGTATTGTATATATAATCTTTTATTTAATGTGATGCACCACAAACCCCTGTTTGGGAAACCCCGCTCCAGAAACTGACCTATTACTAATATCATATTTTGTGACAGATTACTGTTCCGCCATGAATCCGACAGTCTGTATGATAACATACCTTTGTGGTCTTGATCTTATTCCCCGTGGCACAGCTCCAGCCTTTGAGATCAGGCAGGACCTTACACTCCTCACCATCCAGGCACGGGTGCATTTGACACCACCACTTCTGCTCCACTATGGAGGCTGTGGGAGGATAAACGTACCCTTTCAATCCAAATACATCAATGTGAATGGTAAGATCCATAACACAAGCTGACATGGATTAATAGGGGACCGCCGGTGAGGCGCTCGGCGCTCTGGCAGCTGTCAAACACGTCCGCTCCGAGGTGATTTATTACTTCCATGTCTTAATTGGTTCCACCTCGGACCGGGCGCACCTACTTGACTTACGTGGCCGGAGAGACGGGGGAGTATTAGCTTTCTAGCTTCCAGTGATCCACGCATTAGGGAAATCCAAGCCCATGTAAGAAGCCATTACGCTGCAGAAGGTTTCATATCTAAATATGTAGTAGGGATAATGAAAAGGTTAAGTACTGATCGTTTTCTCAAGCTGTCCTGCACTGTGCACATTAGCACTGCACTTTAATTTAGGGAGAATGTCAGACACTAAATGCCATTGTATAGGTCAGACAGCACTAAGGAGCTAAAGCCCGGTTCGGTGTCACCCAACAGCTTTGTTCTTTGATTTCCCCTGCTTTATTACACCTCAGCTGTTCTAGAGGCGAACCAGGACAAATTCATCTCTTTAACACATATACAGTGCCTACAGCGTCGAGAAAATCATCACACCCTTTGAAATAGTCGTTTCCCCAGCTTTATTTACGCATTTTGCCTTGGTAACAGCTCTGAAATGAATAAACTGCGTTTGAAAATAGATCAGCCTCTTGATTTAATACTTTGTAGGGCCATCTTGTGCTATAATTACAGCCATCAATCTGTTTGGGGGTGTCTCTACCAGCTTTGCACACCTAGATAGGGGAATATTTGTCCGTTCGTCCTTTCAGGAGACTGCACTTTAAACTTTCTTTCATTACAGGCAAGCTTTTTGTAAAGCTTGTGAAATTGTTGTCACACGCATAGGCTGACCAATCTCAGACTTGTAAGTCCAACAAAGTTGCCACTGCTATGTTGGTAGCTTCTCTGATCAGTGTCCTCATGGCTAATTTAGTTGTCAACGTCAGATAAAAATGTGTTTGCTTCTACTAAAAGCTACAATAGCGTCATGATTAGACTTTCCAGGAGGACAGTGTTCCAAACATGCATCCAAATCCATAGTGTCAAGGGTTGAACTGCGCCACATTCAACCTGTAGAGGGAGACAAAGGTGCGCCGTTTGAGCTAACTCAGCAGTGCCATGGAGGACCAGCAGGGGGAGCACAGCATAGGTGCACAGCATGACACGATCTGGGATGTCAGCTTCCCATAAATCTTTATTAGATTCAGACTGAATTCTCTGCACCTTCCTGATAGGGGATATGAGGTGGGATAATGGTATTATTTAAAGCAGCCTTTGTAGAGGTGTTGCTGGTGTGGTATACTAGGAGATTGTTTCCCTGAGATCTGAACTTGCCAAAGCTGAAAAGGAAAGAAGACTAAAATGTTAATACAGAACAGAGAAAACTAAAAAGAGGGAGAACTGAGAAGGATAAAGAAAAAAGAGAACTGGATAGAAAAGAGGAAGGAAAAGAAAAACAAAATAAAAGAGTTAAATTTAGAAGTAACGATCGTTTGAGGTAAAACACCTCTGTTGTTATTTGTAGTTTTGTGTTTCAGTTTCCTTCTTCCCAAAATACTCCTAGTGTGCAAGAATGGTTTTCTTCTGCAGTTGGGTCCAGACCCTGCTGTTACACACAATAACCACAGACTGAAGGTTCTGACATGATTCTAGTTCCCTGATGTACACTCATTGAAAGCCTGTGGGTGAGCTCCAGAGGATAGCTCAGAAGACGTGATCTTAGGAGGATTCGAAGAGATTTTGGACTGAGGGGAGGCTGTATAGCTGTGTCTGAAATCATTCCTTTACTTCCCTGGTCACTAATTAGACTGTTCTATATAGAACGCTATTTCGGGCAAGGGAGACGATGGAGCAGAATTCAGACAGTGCTTTCTCGAGAGTGCACCTGAAATGCAGCACAGAGGATGGTGGTCAGATAAGCTAAACCTCAGGGTTGTCTAAGTACGCTCGCGATCCCATCACAGGACATTTGTAATGAAGACATTTGAGGCATTCTAAGCATGTACAACCCCAAATCAGAAAAAGTTGGGACAGTATGGAAAACGTGAATTAAAAAAACTGCAGCGTCTTATGTTTACTTGTATTTAATTTCAGACAGTATGAACCCAATATATTTTGTCTGGTCAATTCATTGCATTTCTTAATGTACATAATCTTCAAGGAATTTCAGTATATAAAGGGTAAGGGCACAAGCCTAAACTGAAGAGCGGTGATCTCTGATCCCTCAGATGGCACTGCATCAAGAACCGTCATTCATCAATAGATGATGGAACCACATGGGCAAGGGATCACTTTATCAAACCTTTATCAAGCTCTACAATACAGAGTTACATTCACAAATGCCACTTAAAACGTTACTGTACAAAAAGAAGCCTTATGTTAACCATGTCCAGAGGTGGGGTCGACTTCTCTGGGCTCGTAGACATCTGGGATGAACCATCACACAGTGGGAACTTGGATTGTGCTTAGACCAATCAGTAACCCAGATCTTTTTTGGAAGAAATGGCCAGAAAAGCCAGGTTCTGTCATGGTATTGGGTCGGGTCAGGGCCCTTGGTAAAGATCATTTACACTTCTGTGATGCAGCACTAATGCAGAAAAGTACACTGAGATTCTAGAGCAACATAAGCTGCCTTCAAGACGACATCTTTCACAGGGACATCCATGCATTTATCAACAAGACAGTGCAAAACCACATGCTGCACACATTACAAAAACTGTGGAAGAAGAAGGTACAGGTAGGTACTGTGTACTCTCAGGTTCATACAGTGTGCAATGAAATAAAAGTAAAAGGAAATGTAAGAAACGCTGTGTTTTCTTTTCTGTCCCACCTTGTTCTGATTTGGGACAGTAAGTCCATGTTAAGTAAATTCTGAGCTGAAAGGAATTTTTATGGACACCCCAGTTATGTTTATCTTATGATTTCCTATCAAAGATGCTCCACACTCTAGTGAAGTGGGTGACGGAAATGCACCAAATAATCAGGGTTCCAATCACCAAAATTTGAAGAAGGTTGTACACTAGAATTAAGGTGTATTATGGGTAGAAACTAAACGCACTAACCAGGGAATATGATTGTTACTTTTCTAGGAATATGTTATGAAGAATTATAAGAGAGGACTGCGTGCTAAATACTAATTCTGGAATGTCTTGTATTTATTTATAGAGGTTGAATCATTCCAAACGTTTCATCAGACTCACACCTGATGATGTCATGTCTCCTCAAAAACAGAGAGAGAGAGAGAGAGAGAGCAATGTGAGAATCACTTTAAACTTCGGAACATACCATCCACACAGGAGGGGGCTGCTCGCGTGGTTCCAGCCACTTGTCCTGGAAAACAGGAGCATTTGACGGTCTGAGAGCGTTCCTCGATCTTGTTCTTATTGCAGCATCGGTGCAACGCTACAACCTCACACGTTCCTGCTCTGACATGGTGAACTGCGAAAACACAAAATGCAATTCTACTATTATTTATTTCATTTAAACTTTGGTGCGCAACAAAACAAACAGACCAAAACAACTTGGTCTCTACATTTACATTTATGTCATTTAGCAGACGGCTAAATTAATAATAAACAAATATAGGTGTAAAAGAAACAATTATTTGGAGGTCATCAGTGATTGTTAATAGACTCTGTGCTCTAAATCAATAACTAACTACATTTTCTGTTTTCTCTCCAAGCTGTGTTCTGGTACCAGTTCCTGCCCCACACAGTAAGATGTTCATCCGCTTCAGCTCTACTCATGTTGTTTCCGTCATCAGCTCCAGACCCACCATACCCGGGCCACACCAGAGGGCAGTAACTCTCTCCCTCCTCCGGTTGGCTGGGGACGAAGTGCCACCAAGGACTTTCCTGCTTAGACTCAAGATCCTGGAGAGATTCTGTGTATTGGACTACTTAATGCCAATTTGCATATTTTATTTTATTTTAACTATCACTATAAGACTTACTTGATTACATAAATTAGTTTCATTCTTACATTTATCATCTAAGCCACCCAAGCAGGTTGGATCCCTTTTTGAGTCTTGGTCCTCCCAAGGTTTCTTCCTCATAACGTTTAGGGAGTTTTTCCTTGCCACTGTCGCCCTAGGCTTGCTTAATTTGGGATTGTCCTTATAATTGAGAAGATAATCTAAAATAGTAAAGCTGCTTTGAGACAATACTCCATTGTAAAAAGCGCTGTAGAAATAAATCTGACTTGACTTGATTTGACCTTTCAATAGTCACCTAAAAACTGCAGGTGGTCTATTCTATGGTTATTCTAATTCAGTAATCTATCACAATGTTTACACAAGCATTATTACATTTCTGTGTCTTGATTTTGATAAGTATATAGTTTAATGGATTGTAGTCATTAAACCAAAACAAAAAAGCAAAAAGTGTTGCAACTGTCCACACTCTCCCCTACTTCCTATGGGAAAATTTGATTCCAAATTCAGATTTCTGGTGATTCTGGTTACGTTAAATAACTGTAATTGATTCTTTCATTTCAAACAACAGACACTCAGGCACACCTGCTTCTTCTCGTTATAGGAGGTAGGTCGCCCATTACACGTCAGTAACACCGTCTCCCTGCAGCGTGTGTTCATTTGTGTGTAAAACTCAGGAGGTCCTGGAGCTGTTTTGACTGCTTTATAAATAGTAGGAGCTCTGTGTGAGTTATCAGCTGGTAAAAAAATACCAACACATATTAGGCGTCTTTAGTCCAGTGCACAACATTGCTGCAGAAATTCAACAAGGTCGGTTTTAAAACGTAAGCCATTAAAACCGCCCAATCAGTATTGGACGGCATTATTCATATGTCTTTTGTTTACATATTTTGGTTCGATGTTAGAATGCCAGTGTAAGCGAGAGAACCAGGACTGAAATGCAACAACATATTTTATGATTTGGTCCAGACCAAGCGAACCGAACTACAAGTATATACGCACCCTAAGTAATAGTGTTGTAGTACTTGAGTCCGGTGTCGCTCTCAAGACCAGAAATGAGCAGTCTCTGTCACGTTTCAGTCTCGACCTCATTTGGACTATTGGCCTTGTCTCTATCTCTTGGTAATATGGACTCGGAAATTGTCGTCAAGACCAAAGAGTCCAATGCGTCTGTTTGGGGTAATGGTCATTATAAACCAAACTTTTGTCTATCGTTACTGAATATCAACAATTCCTTCAAACAGAATAAATCAGTCCTTTCTCTACAGAGCCTTTGAAATGGGAAAGCCTAGGTGCACTGCTATGACGCAATCGGTCTTCAAATGTAACCTCCGAAGGATGCGGCCCCTGAAACGGGATTCAGCTTTTATGTGGTGATTCTGATTAAGTTTGAAAGAAGGGAAACAGAATAATCACCATCATGTGCTTCCAAAAGTTACATTACCTTAGTTTGCCTAAGACTATAAAAAAAATAATAATAATAATAATTTTAGGCTATATACAAACTATTTGACTCCGACTCGACTATTTGACTCAGACTCGACTACTAAAAGTCTTGGTCTTGACTTGGACTCGTCTACTAAAAGTCTCAGTCTTGATTCTGACTTGACAACTACCAAAAGTCTTGGTCTTGACTTGGACTCGTCTACTAAAAGTCTCAGTCTTGATTCTGACTTGACAACGACTAAAAGTCTTGGTCTTGACTTGGACATGACTACTAAAATCTTGGTCTTGACTCGGACTCGACTACTAAAAGTCTTGGTCTTGACTCGGACTCGACTACTAAAAGTCTTGGTCTTGACTCAGACACGACTACCAAAAGTCTTGGTCTTGACTCGGACTCGTCTACTAAAAATCTCAGTCTTGATTCTGACTTGACAACTACTAAAAGTCTTGGTCTTGACTTGGACACGACTACTAAAAGTCTTGGTATTGACTTGGAAACACTACTAAAAGTCTTGGTCTTGACTCAGACTCATCTACTAAAAGTCTCTGTCTTGATTCTGACTTGACAACTACTAAAAGTCTTGGTCTTGACTTGGACATGACTACTAAAATCTTGGTCTTGACTCGGACTTGACTACTAAAAGTCTTGGTCTTGACTCGGACTCGACTACTAAAAGTCTTGGTCTTGACTCGGACTCGACTACTAAAAGTCCTGGTCTTGACTCGTACTCGACTACTAAAAGTCTTGGTCTTGACTTGGACACGACTACTAAAAGTCTTGGTCTTAATTCTGACTTGACAACTACTAAAAGTCTTGGTCTTGACTTGGACATGACTACTAAAAGTCTTGGTCTTGCCTCGGACTCGACTACTAAAAGTCTTGATCTTGACTTGGACACGACTACTAAAAGTCTTGGTCTTGCCTTGGACTCGACTACTAAAAGTCTTGGTCTTGACTTGGACACGACTACTAAAAGTCTTGGTCTTAATTCTGACTTGAC